>JBBPJO010000132.1:0-26167 GCA_038088815.1 Boletus nobilissimus | reverse complement strand
CGAGAGCGAGTGACGAGTAGAGGGATCCTCGAGGAACAATGCCGAGCTTCGAGACGACGCAAAGCCTAAGCTGGTCTCACCTATCTAGGAATCTTGCTAGACTCGGTGGTCACTAGAAACTACACTGATATTGCGTAGAACTAGCTTAGGGAAAATACAGGAGGGCGAGAGAGTGCCCTTATATACGGTAGGCCCCTTCTAAACAAGGAAAGGATGCGCAGCATCCGCAGTAATCAAAGTGTGACTCGATGCACAGCAGGTGAGTCAAGACAAGTCAGAATGAGTCATAAATAAAGGCTATGCCACAGGTGGTGAAGTCCGAATAAGGCAACTGTGGCAGAACAGGAAGGAAGTCTAAATAAGGTAAGGGCGGGGCGCTGTATGAGACAAAAGAGAAAAGAGATCTGGAAACGTATCTGGTATAATGGAGGATGACTCCATTACAAATACAACCGCGTACGGTGAAGAGAATGAGACTAGAAGGCGAGTGAACGAAAAGCGTAATGGAAAAAGTGTACCCCCTCATAAACCGTAACAACATCCTGCCACCTAACATGTGGCTATTCAATTCTGGTGCTTCAGCACACTACACGAATGACCTAAGTGATCTGGTCAAATACCAGGAGTTTACAACCCCTTGATACTCCCAGACAGCCAATGGCCAAGCAAACATTGTTGGTCAAGGAACTGCTATTGTTCACTATCAGAATAGACTTGTGCAGCTATTGCTGGTCATCTATATGCCAACCTGCAGTGTAAAGCTCATCTCAATGGGCACACTCCTAACCAACAAATGTATTACTGTCAAAACTCATGACAATCACATTGACATATTTGACAAGTACTCATGTACTACAATCCTTAGCTTTCACTTGCATGGGGATACTCTCTATTGGCTCAGGGCCCCTATTGCCCGACCACAATTGAACAGATCCTAGCCCATTGGGGCTTCGCTTGACACCACCACCATCTTGTTTCGTGGAAAGGATACCCATCCTCCAAAAACACCTGGGAACCCGAGTCCAATTTAGGATATGCTGTGGGCCTCCTTGATGAATATAAGGCCAGGGATCTGATCACCTTCCCTCCTTAAACCCACAAATCTCTCTTGCTTTTGAGTTGGGCCCTAGCTCCTCCATCGTTGCCACCATTCTCACTGAACTCTTGATGTCCTCCTTGTTGCTCAATGCAACACCCTTCCAACTCCCCATTCACATCCACCATCTCCCAGACCACTCCCGACAAATCCTCTTCACTTCAGCCTTGGAGAACCCTGCTATTGCCCATGCCCTATTGTCCATACCCCGTTATTGAGACAGCCTGATTCTCCAATCTTTGGGAATTGTCTTTCATACATACACCACTGGACAGACATTCCATGCCCAGCTCTTTCCAGATGGGACCCTGCTTGTCTATGCTGCAATTCCTCTTCTCTGTCTATTATGTCCAGCAGAAGCAAAACAAAGTTTGGTCCGTGTTCAGTGGTTTCTTGATATGGAGTCAAAAGCAATGCATGGAAGGCATTGTGAATTTTCCATGTCTTTGGCAATCGGAGTTTGTACAAAACAGGTGAAATGACCTGTGAGATTTCAAATGGTCCCTCGCATTGAGGGGCAAGTTTTCGAGAGGGGTATCGGAGTCTCAGGTTACGGCCCTCAAGCCATACCTTATCTCCGACCTTCCATGGTTTAAATTTGGACATGACTCATTCACACATGTATCATTGTGCCTTTTCATGGGTGGCAGTGGCTTCCTTGTGAGCCTCATCAAGGTCTCCAAGGCATTTCTCTAGAGCAGGGAGGAAGGTGGTGGTTCCTATCGATGGGTAAGCCCTTGGCTCATACCCAAACATCAAGCTAAATGGAGTCTTTCCCGTTATGGAATATACGGAGGAGTCGTGACAAAATTCTGCCATTGGTAATAGGTCTGACCATCGGGTGGCATCTCCTTGACAAAAGATCCAAAGGTAAGTTTCCAATTCCTGATTGACCTGTTCCGTCTTCCTGTCAGTCTGTGGATGGTAGGTGGAGGAGAGGAGCGGATCGTACTTGAGGAGCCTCACTAGTTCTAGAGCAAAGGCTGAGGCAAACTGTGGTCTGTGGTCCGAGATAACCTTGTTGTGAAGTCCAAAGTGGGGGAAGACTTTTTCAAAGAAGAGCTGTGCTATGTCCTCAGCATTTGCACTCTTGTGAGTTGGGGTGAAAATTACTCCCTTAGTAAGGCCATGGTCGACTAACCAAATCAAAACTGTGAGATGGTGGCAAGTCTGTGATGAGATTGACTGACAAACACTGGAAAGGATGGGAGGAAGCGACCAGGAGAGAGGTGAGCAGTGGGACAGTGGGATAGGTGTTGACCTTGTTGGCCTGGCATGTCACACAGCCTTGGATGAAGCGACGCACAAAGAAGGTGAGTCCAGGCCACCAATAGTCATGCTGTACCTGATTAATGGTCCAGTAGTAACCACCATGACCCCCACAGGCAAGTCATGAATTATGTGAAGGAGATCATTCTGGTGAGCCTTGGGACATAGGCTCTATCCTTAAAATAGAGTATACCATCATCATATCACCAGTTGTGGATAGAGGAATGGAGGATTCCCGAGATACCCTCATGAAGTTGGTGAAGCTGATTGATGACAAAGTCATCATGGGTGGTTGACTGCTTGATAGCAGTCTGAAGGTCAGTGTTAATTCATTTTAGAAATAGCTCTCCTGGGAGCAGTGTGACTTTGACATTGTCAGCCAATGTGTCCAATGCATCTTTCCGAGAGAGAGCATCCACTGGGGCCATGTTATTCCTGGGTACATGTTGGAACAGGAGGTCATAATCCTGTAACATCAATAGCCATCTAGCTTGCCACCTAGATAACTTTCAGGAATCCTTGAAGTAGCACAGATCCTGTCTGTGAGCAAAGTTACAGGCTGGTTGGTTCCAGTTAGATAATGTTACCATTCTTCTAGTGTGCATATAACCACTAGAAGTTCTCTGTAATATACATATGTCATAATTATGTTCTGCTGGCAAGAACGTGCTAGAAATGTAGCAGCAAGGATGTAAGTTGCTGTTGGTGTCCTTCTACATCAAAACCCCTCCAGAGGCTGTTAGAGACATGTCAGTCATAATGAAAAATGGCTTGGAGGTATCTGGCATCACAAGTATGGGTTTTGAAGTGAAGGCCTTTCGGAGGAGGTTGAAAGCCTTCTATTGCTCATGTGTCCAGGACCACAGCTGCCCTTTCTTTGTTAAATCCAAGATTGGCCTAGCAATTTCTGAGAAGTTCAGAATAAACTTGCAGTAAAAGTTGGAAAACCCTATGAATGAGCGGAATGCACAAACCAATATTGATGGTTCCCAGGAAGAGATGGCCAAAACCTTGGTAGGGTCCATCGTGATGATACCCTCTTTAACAACCCTCCCAAGGAATTCTACCTTGGATGCGTCGAAAGTACATTTCTCCAATTTGAGGCCGAGATGGTTTTCTTGTAACCATTCTAGAACTTGCCTCATTTGTTCATGGTGTTCTTTAAGATCCCTAGAATGGATCAACATATCATCCATGTAGATGATCAACCATTCTTCCACTACCATATCCTTAAAAATGAAGTCCATGAATGGCTGGAAAGTTGCAAGGACTGTTGAATAGGCTGAAAAACATGACGAGAGGCTCAAAGAGGCTGAAGGGCATAATGAACACCGCCTTCCAGGCATCTTTAGTCTTGATCTGGACATTGTTATAGCCCCATCGAATATCCATCTTGGTGAAATATTGAGATCCCTTGAGCTGGTCCATCAAGTCTCCAATGAGCAGGATAGAGTAAGCATTCTTGATGGTATGCTTGTTGAGATAGTGGTAGTCTTGGCAGGGGTGAAGATTACCATCCTTCTTTGAGATGAAAAAGAAGGGAGATGCCATAGGGGAATTTGATGGGCGAATACATCCAGCTTTCAAGTGTTTGTCAATAAAGTCTTTACATGCCTCTCACTCCTTGGGGTTAAGTGGGTAGGTCTTAGCAACCTTGGGTTGGAAAGAGTCGTCTAGATCTATGCCATGATCAAACAACTGGTAGGGCAGAAGGGGACCATCGTCCTTCTTTTGGAAGATGTCCTCAAAATCTTGGAAGTCCCACAGGAGTTCCATCTTGTTCTTCTTTGTGTCTTGTGCATGAGAAGTTGAAATCGTCGTTTTTCTAATAGAGGGTCTGGTTGGCTCTTCATTGTCATCCTCCTTGCATTCTATTGGCCCCAGTATCTCCTCTCGCTGTGTGGTCAGGTACACATCAGGTACCCCCAGATGAACCTCATTGGTCCTTGCCATGAGTAATGGATTGACATTTTGCTTCCACCACAGAGCTCATCATCACCATATTTTGTTCATCTGGCATTTCCTATTGAAGATGTTGATAGTATGGGCCTTGGCCACAATGTCTTCTCATTCCCTCATTCATTTCTGTATGGTCAGTTCCATATCATGAATATGAATGGTTCCTGTACTCCAGTTAATCTCTGGATCATGATCTATGGAAACCCTAGGATGATCTTGTCCTTGCCACAGTCAATAACAAGGAAGTCTCAGAGTTCAGTGGTTTCTCTGAGCTGCATTAGCAGCGATGCCTGTTTTTGTATCAGGCCGTTTTTATTGGGTGATCTGTTGATGTTGCTCACCCACAGGGGAGTCTTGAGTCGTGTAGTGGGTATGTCACATGCCACTACTATAGCATAGTTCATAAAATATCCAGTCACCCCAGAGTTGATAAGGGCTTTTGTGTCAATGCTTTTGAATGCAGTGCGGTCAGGAGGATAGAGGGTAATGGGAATGGTGATTGATTGTGAATGACCTCCTGACACAAACACTGGAGAACATCTATGAGAATTATTATTGGTGGGTGATGACATTGACCCATTCCTGCCTTTCAAAAACCCTGGTCGGTTCCAGTCCCAGGTCATGTCTCCTGGTTCGGTCCAGGTATTGGACATGCCTCTTCACAGAAACCAGGGACACCCTGTATGCGGCTGGTGGGTTGGGTCCCACTCTATCTCAGTCAGTTCCAAGAGCCTTCCTCTTCTCTCACTGCTCTAACCACCTTGATCCCATGTTTGACTGTGTATCTCATGGTGGTCTCTTGAGAAGAAGGTTGTGGTCCAAGCCCCGTCCCTTGACCCTCGGGAGTAGCTGTGTCTGCTTCCAGCATTGGTTGGAAATTATCACCATTTGTGTATGTGCCCAGATAATGATCCGGGACTTCCTCCAGGGTGGTCATCCAGAGGTCTGCTGGTGTGATAGTGGAAAACCTATTGTTCCATGGTCCAGACCATACAGCCCTGGCTCGTGGTGCTGCCCTGGTCACCTCCTTTTGGCACTCTTGGTAAGTGGCTGTTCTTACCTCAGCCATGGCTTGGTAGCCTTCCTCCTCATCCACGGATGAGCTGCCCTCCCTGAAAGCAGTTTTGAGGATCTTAATTGCAGCACCTTTCTCTGTCTACCCATTCCTTCTAGGTAAGCTGAGAGTTCATCCTCCTCCTCTGTGGTGGTGGTGGCTTGTGCCTGTTGTTGTGGGACTTTGTAAGTAGGACATGCAGTGTATCTGGAGGATGTGGTTGGGTGGGGATGTGAGGTCTGGTCAGTTCCAGATCCAGTGTGGTTTGAGGACCTACAGCCAACCTTATGACAGATAAAGCATTTGTTGCTCCACATATACTCAGTGCGCTGAGTCGGCAATAGGCATACAGCATCTACATCCATCATGTACAGGTCTCTGTATGAATGAGAAGAGGGTGCCGGGATATGAGGGGCACCCTTTCATAAATCTCCAATCCTCCATGGCTGTTGGGGGAATTGGCCAGCTTTCTTTATCCAGTCCTTGTAGTCATCTGGGATCTTGTTGCAAGAGAGGATCATAGTTGTGAGCTTAGGGCTAAGGCCATGGATGAACCACTCCACAAGAGCGTGTTTGTCAGTGATTCTGGACTTCTCAGTGAGAAGCTGGAACTGTGAAGCGTATGTAGTAAACCCGTCACTCCAGGTTCTGTCAGAATCTTTTCCAGCAGTTTGGCGAAGTTTGGAGAGGTTGATCCTAGCCTTGGTGGCTACATCATAGGGGGAGAAAGTGGTCTTGAACGTCTGTTTAATCTGGTTGAAGGTCTTTAGTTCATTCGGTATGTGGGCATTACCCAGTTTCATAAGCCATCCTTCAGCGAAAGTCTTTCCACAGCCCTTACTAATCTTATTCAGAAAAGTAAGGCATTTGGTTGTATCCATGAAAAGCTTGTCATTGATGGTGAAGTAGGCTTCCATCAAGAGGAGCCATCTATTAGCATCCTCTGCCTCCCTGGAAAAGTCCTCAGGAAGGCGGTCTTTATCTCTGAAACCATATCATTGTCTTCTGGAGCCAGGTCAAAGTCAGGGGAGGTTGCCATGGTCAGTTCCGGGTCAACATTGTGGAAAACTACAGGGAGTTCCTCATCAGGGGGAATCAGTGATTCTGGTGAAGTTGGAGTGGGGAGGTGGGGAGGGATGGCAGCTAATTCAGAGGCAGAGGGGAAGTAGTTGGGGTTCCAACCTTAACCCTGGTTGACTTCCTCAAGAGCATGTTGTTGTTCCCTATACGCTTTGATATTCTCCAGAGAGGAATACCTATCAGATAATGGGAGATGGAAGGGATGCTCATTGGGGAGAAGGTGAAGTCTTGGGAGATGAGAGGAGAAACGGAAAGAAGATGCAGTGGGATCTTCGGGGGGAGAGTCGGAATCAGAGGGTACTCTGAATCTGCTGGGGTGGGATATGATGGGTGGGGGAGATGTCCTCTACGTGAGAGTGGGGACAAGGGGAAAAGCTAGTTCTTTTGTAACACACAGCGTAACATGCTGCGATACTGGGATACTAAGCTCAATCGAAGACAAAGAAAGAGTGAGGGTACAAGTGAAGTTTGTAGTCCGAGTGCTGAGCTTCGAGACGATGTGAAGTTTAAGCAGTCTCACCTATTCAGGTATGAACTAAGCACTCACTAGACTTGGTGGTCAGTAGAAATAACACTGGTATTGCGTAGAACTAGCTTAGAGAGGAATAGAGCTGAGAGTGGCGAGAGTATTTATATGGTAGGCCCCTGGTCCATGCATAGAGTCAAGAAAGGAAAAAGAGGAGCGGGAGCCTGAAGGGATTCCATCTCCATCTATGTATGACTTGAGTGCACAGCACTACGAAGTCAGTCCGAGTCGTAAGGTGTCATGCGCAGTATGTGCAGTAACACATGTACCACAGCATGAAGTCCAAAATAAGGTGCTGTGGTGGGAACAGAAGAATGTCTAAATAAGGATATAGGTGGGGCACCATGTGAGCCAAAAGAGAAGAAGAGATTGAGAACATATCTGGTACATATGGAGGATGACTCCACTATGAATACAATGTATAGTGAGCAAGACAAGAGGTGAGCAAACAAAAGAATAAAGGAAAAAGTGTACCCCCTCAGTAAACCATAACACTTTCTACTGTCTGTTTTAACATCAAAGACCCATTGATTTTTGATAATCTTTCTATTTGTGGGTCGATCCACAATCTTGTAGACCTTTCGATCTTTGAGTATCTGAAGTTCATCACAGCAGGCTTTACACCAGAGGGTTTGCTCATCTTGTGGCAATTTAAGTATGTCACAGTATGTCCATTCACAGTAGATAATATTAGACTGTTCCATTTCCAGTGGGAATGCATGGCTACAGAAGTATGAAATCAATGCATCTCCCCCTTCCCTGGTGATGCACTCCATGTCATCTTCCAATAGAGTTGGGGATGGAGGCATTCCTCCAGGGACAACGGGTGAATCTGAAGGTCCAGCTGGTGCTTCTCCTACAAGTTTGTGCCAATCAGAGACGTGCTCAATATACTGTATTTGACAGACAGGGTCATGATGTTCCCCAGATACATTTCCGGGATGAAGAGGGGGATGACGGTTACATTGTGGTTGTTGAGGATGCAGGGCGTGGTACCAGTTGATGAGGGGGGTCATTGGAAGGAGTGAGTGCCACATCACCTTCCAAGTCCAGGTAGATAGACTGAGAGTCAGAAGACTCATCATTGTGTGAGTGAGGTTTGGGCTGATGGTTAATCGTTCAGTGAGGCTGAGCTGTTGAGCATCTCAGAAAGAGATTCTCATCGAAAATGGCATGTGCTGATGTATGGAGCATGTTGTTAGGGCACATAAAGAGGTAATTTGAATCATTACCAGTGGATATGCCCAGGTAGATCATCAGTTGCGATTTTGGCTCTAATTTGCTGCCACATGTTTCAGCTGGGATGTGGACATATGCACCACAGCTGAAGACCCAAAGATGTGAGAAAGTGGGCTTTTGGCCCATGAGCATTTCAGATGGCATTTTCCAGTGTAGTCATGTGGATGGGGTGCGATTGTACACATGTAATGCATAACCACAAACTCCCAATAAGAATCAGGGGTTGTGCCTTATCCATAATGGTATGGATTAGGCATTCTGCATGCCCATTTTGCTGGTGAGCATAGGGGACAGATTGTTGAATGTGTATGCCATCGTCGTGCATATACTCAGTGAAAGCTTTGGAGGTATATTCTCCCCCTGCATCAGAGTACCAGTGTTTTATTACAGCGTTGAACTGAGTACATACATAGGTGTGGAATTGTTTGGTGGCCCTAAGGGTCTGGTCCTTGGTTTTAATCAGGATAACCCAGGCCATGGAAGTGAAATCATCATAGAAGATGGCAGCGTACTTGTACTTATGGTACAATTCAATTTCAGGATGCCTCTTGGACCTGTACCACCACCATCCCCCCCGTGGGAAAAAAGTCCCTCTCCCTAAACACACCTGTCCTCTGGACTCCCCATGCCCCATCTGCGTCAGCGATGTGGGCAAACGCTACCACTCTTTCCCCAGGGGAACTTTCTATGCCCGCTTTACTCCCCCCGCTTTTCCCCTTCATGTCCTCCGCTATTTCGCTGCCCACCCCCCCACCTGGTCCTGGACCAGGAAAGCAGGCCCTGAAAAGGATCTTGCCTCCCCCTTCCCCACCTTTCCCATTTCATGTGGAAAGGACAGCCCTAAGGCCGTCTGCTGGGTATGCCACATCTTCCACTCTTTCAGGGCCCACCTGCTCGAGTTAGCCTTCGACGCCGACTCCGGCAGGGTGACGAAGGGAGTGCTCCATCTTTACCAGAACAACATGCTGGTCCACCTCCGTGGTCAGCTGAGCTGCCTTGCACCCCCCACCAACAATGCTCCCCCCTGTTATGGTCTATGAGGGGGTACACTTTTTCACTACACTTTTTCGTTCACTCGCCTTCTAGTCTCGTTCTCTTCACCGTACGCGGTTGTATTCGTAATGGAGTCGTCCTCCATTATACCAGATACATTCCCGATCTCTGTCTTCTTCTGTCTCACACGGCGCCCCGCCTATATCCCTATTTAGACTTCCTTCCGTTTCCGCTGCAGTCACCTTATTCAAACTTCACCGCCTGCGGCATAGCCTTTCTATTTATATCTCGTCATGACTCTTCATGACTCGTACTGACTCACTTGCTGCGCACCGAGTCATACTTTAGTTGCTGCGGATGCTGTGCATCCTTTCCTTATTTAGAAGGGGCCTACCATATATAAGGGCGCTCTCTCGCCCTCCTGTAATTTCCCTAAGCTAGTTCTACGCAATATCAGTGTAGTTTCTAGTGACCACCGAGTCTAGTGAGATTCCTAGATAGGTGAGACCAGCTTAGGCTTCGTGTCGTCTCGAAGCTCGGCATCGTTCCTCAAGGATCCCTCTACTCGTCACTCGCTCTCTCTTCTCTACGCGCGACTTCGTCTTTGTATCGCAGCACGCTATGTCACTACTACGCTGTGCATTACACCCCCCGTCTCCCGGGCCTGGCAACAGCCGCACCCCCACCCCACCCTGGTAAACCCGCGGAACCCTCGGACCTGACGGCCCTCGTGCATGAGATGCGCGTGGAGCTAGATATGCTAAAGGAGGAAGTCAAGGCCCTCACCTCCTCCCTCACGGCATCTGCCCCTCTTCTTTCTCCCACGGCCACCCACACGGTGGTCCCCAATATCCCACCTTCAAACTCCCCTTCCCCCATCTCTTCAGTGTCCACGGCTCTGTCTCTCATCACCCACCCTAGCCACCAGTGGCTCCAGCCTATCCTTGACCACAAGGACCTCCCCACCTACCTCCGGCACGTGAACTCAGAGATGGCACCCCGCCTCTCCGCTGCTATCCCAGATGATGTCCCCTCGGTGGTCGCCATCCACTCTCGGCACCCGCCCCTGTACATGGGGATTGACTCCAATGGCGACCTTGTGGTCGCTCGCACCACCATCCCGTGGTTGGTCACCATCGGCATCACAGTGGACTTCGTGGATGCAGACCCCTTTTCGCTGCTGATGGCCCCTGCTCACACAGTGGCCGGCAACCACTAATAACCTATAGGCTGTTTTGGCCACCCCCCCTACCCCCCTTTTTCCCCTTTTCTCTTTCCCCTTCTGTACCCGGTCGTAGATCCCCCCTTGACACTAACGCTTGCATCGCTTCCCCACCCACAGTCTCACTTCCCGGATATTCTTTCCGGGGTCGGGGCCCAGCTTCAAAGCAGTCTTGGGGCCGATTTTCCGGAATGATACATACTGAGCACCTTCATACCTCCATATTTGTCTAGCTAAGTAGCACAATCTGTACATGTCCACCAAAAGGCATAAGCCTTGCGGACAATAAACAAGGATTCCAAAAAAAAAAAAAAAATTCAATTTCAAACAACTTTAAATCAGAATGAATTAGCTCAAAGGGAGCGCTTGCACACTTCTTGCTATGAGGAAAAGTACAGTTGGGCTGTTTGCCCATTTCACAACTGGGACAGATAGGAGCATTTACCGGGATGTCAATATCTGGGAAGTCCTTAATGTGCTTCTTGGCTACACAGAGCACTTCACGCAAGGGGTGGCCAAAACAGCGATGAAGTAATTCATAATCAACAGAGGTGAGGGATCCCATCCCCCTTGTACATGCACATTTTGCAACCCATTGTCAACACACTCCCCACCCACCTATGAAGTTCCTACCTGGACAATGATGCAGATCACCCCTGGGATGGGAACACCTGGGCCAGAAATCCCAGACAACCAATTTGGGATGACAACTCCACTATCACCCCCAGCTTCCCCTTGTCCTTTGACTCCACATCCACAGAGCCACTGCCTGTCCTGCCTCCAAACCCTTCCACAACTAGCAGATATTCCCAAAATGGAGATCCTGATGCTGCTCCAGGGCCTAGCAGGAATACTGTTCCCAGACCTCTCACCGCTCTCTCTACAGACCACCCTGACATCCTTGCTTTCCTCGCTACCATACCCCTCCTCAGACAAGGGAGTCCCACCCCCAAACCCGAGCACATATTTCCTGCTCAAGAATGCCCCTCCACTCCAACACCCTCCTGCCGTCCTCATAACGTCAAACAGCATGGCACAAAGGTTTTGTGTGGACTACCCAGCTCCTCAGCATGAGCTTTGGGCAAATGTCCTGAGGTATAACAAGGACTCCATGGCAACGCCCTCGCCATCACCAGGCTGCTCCTCTTGGCCCATTGATGTACATGCTCTTCCCTCCTTGCCATCCACTCTCTCTCACCCCATCCTCAGTCACTGTTTCATTTGTAATCAGTGGGGACACCTTTGTGCCAATTGTGCACACTATGAATGTCCCTTCTGTTGGATGACCACCCTCAGCCACATATAGGCCTTTTGCCCTTGTCATCACTGTCCTCTTTGAGAGAGTTGGGACACTCAGATGAGTTTTGCCCAACTAGATGTAACCCTCTTGACAACTATGACCTGATGAACTATGAGGTCAATGAGGGAGATACAGATTAGGAGTCTCGCAGGTGCTTTGACCATAGGAAGGGGGTAATGTTACAGTTTACTGAGGGGGTACACTTTTTCTTCACTTCTCTGTTTACTCGCCTCTTGTCTCGCTCACTATACATTGTATTAGTAGTGGAGTCGTCCTCCACATGTACCAGATATGTTCTTGATCTTCTCTTCTCTTTTGGCTCATATGGCACCCTGCCTATATCCATGTTTATACTTTCACCACAACATATTATTTCAGACTTCTCACTGCAGCACATGTGTTACTGTGCATACTGCACATAACATTTTATGACTTAGACTGACTTCATACTGCTGCACACTTGAGTCATACTTAGATGGAGACAGAATCCAGTTGGACTCCCACTCCTTATTTCCTTTCTTGACTCTATGCATGGACCAGGGGCCTACCGTATATAAATTCTTGCCACTCTCGGCTATACTTTTCCTTAAGCTAGTTCTATGCAATACCAGCGTTATTTCTAGTGACCACTGAGTCTACTGAGTGCATAGTTCATACCTACATAGTTGAGACCGCTTAGGCTTCACATCATCTTGAAGCTCGGCACCCAAACTACAAACTTCACTCGTACCCTTGCACTTTCTTTGTTCTTGCTTGAGCTTAGTACCTTAGTATCATAGCATGCTATGCTGTGCATTACAGAGCTGTTGCAGTAAGCACATCATGCACCACAGCAAGCAATGATGGACATGATTTCATCTACTAGTTGGACTCAGTGCATCTACATCAGCAAAACAGTGATTTTACCACAGTGGTACAGTGGGTACAGTGAGTACAGTGCAAGTACAGAGTTCACATACACAACAAATATTGCTTATTAAGCAAAGAAAATCATGTTAGCCATACTTTACGTCACTATACAGTACTGTGCAATCATACCCTAGTTTGCTGATGTAGCAAATCACAGATAAGGCCTTGAGGCACTGGAATCACCCCCAGAACTCAGAGCTCCCTATACCTCAGCATCATGTGAAGCAACAATAGTGGAGGAGTGATGGACATCCACAACAATCCAGACAGCCTTCGTCCTCCTAACATCTGAGCTCAGAAAGTATTGACTGCTGGCGGTTATGTCTCTATCAAGCCCCCATTCCAAGAAATCTTGGGTGGACCCTTATTTTGTCAGTGAAGTGTCTGAAGAAAATGGGCCAGAGCAGTGCCTGTTGTCCCATAACATTCTCCTCTCATTGAAATAATGGTGCAATTCCTTGGGGGGAAGCATTTATCCATGCTCAGCTTTTGCTTGCTATGGAACAGCCTCAATTGACAGACCCTGAACATGATTCCCACCCTGTCCCCATTCCCATCCCAGTTCCTGCCCCCTTCTATTGACACAAAGAGAAACCACTTGGTACAATTGAGCCCATCTTGGCAAACACTCCATCTGTACAAGCTCCAATCAGAATGTAGATCAACCTTTCGATTTTCCCACCCAGCAACATCTCTCTCACCATGACAATTTTGGACTGCACATACCCTGATGGACTTTTCCAAGCTTGTTTTGAACAGCCTGTTAATAAAGGAGGGGTCCAGGCACATCTAGTTCAGTGCTGTGATCATCATCTCTTAAGCCAATTGCTTGTGACAGGAAAACCTTTTGACATGAAGCCCCTCTATTCATTCTACTTCTGGCAAAACCAGAGACCCCCTCCTGACCTATGCCTCACTCTCCATCATGGAAGAACACATTGATATTTTGTCGTGTCAGTGAGAGCGTATCCCTTAAGTAAACAAGGTTTAGCTGACATTCCCAAAGCTATACTCAGGGAGGGCTGGATAAATGCACTTGCACTGCTTGATGATACTGGCACAAAACATGTCCAGGAAATTTCATGTTCAAATGGGTACAACCATGAGCTGGACAGCGATTTTGAGGATGAGGGTGAAGCCCTGCCCCCCTATGACTCAAACTCCGAGTGGGATCTAGCTTCCAGTGAAGGTAGATCCCCTTTTTCCATCCTGTCTGCACATGCTTACTCTAGGACCCTGAACAGACCAACAATCAGATGGTGGCATCAAAAGGCCCAGCAGTTCTTTCTCCTCCTTTGACCTGGAAAAAGGTCAGCATTACATTTCTAATGCTTGGCTGTCTCTCAATCACAATCGGTCAGTGATCAGGGCTTGGTTGATGAGGAGATTATCAATGTCAAGTCTCTGAAAGAATCATTACCCAATGCCGACTGTGAATGAATGGTTGAGATAAAGTTTGCAGTGCATAGGACGTAAGTGATCCATTGCTGCTTGACTACATGTATTCACTGGGTAGACATGATAGGAACACAGGTGGCATGCTTTCTTGTGGTATTGTTACATTGATAATCTCAAATTTAGCAAATTGAGATTGCAAGTTGAACCCAGCAGTTGGCACCTCTATGTGACACCCCTTGAAGGTGGGCCACCCACCTGTTTACCCAAATTGATGTATCGACTTGCAGCCCTTGTGAGCATCCTTGTAATGTTCATTTAAATAACACAGGGCCCTAAAATATTCCAGGGTTGGCAACAAGGATACCAAGGCTAAAGCCCTAGCAGCCATCAAACAAAGAATGTTGGGGGAGAATGTCATTGATGAAGTGCTCCCTGTCTTCATGTCCAAGTCAGTGACTCCACATATTGTGGGCTCATCACTCACACATATGAGCAGATACCCCGAAGTTTGACAAGTCCAGCTCAGTGTTCTCAACAAACACTGTTGGTCACCCAAGGTCAAGCAAGCATATCTCGGAATGATAGAGAAATTCAGTAGTATGCCCCATGTAAAGCTTGTACTCTCAGCCTTTTACAACAACCTTGTGGCATGATACTTTGCTAGCCTGTCTTGTTTCACGTGTATTGTATACCTGCTCTACCCTTGCCCATCATCTCGCTTGTGTCGAGCCAAAGATTATCCAGAGGTACAAACATGTTTGACAACCAGAGGAATGAAGGACATTGTTTTCATTCATTCAATTACAGCGGTTTGCAAAAGTCTGTGGAAAAGTGACATTGGAAAGTTGCACCTTGGAGACCACCAGGAAAGGACCCAAAGTGCAGCTGAGTAAGCAACTGAATAAGCATACTTCGTTGGTAGCAAAATATTTGTACTACTTCCCAGCTGCCAACATGTCTGACCAATTGGCAAGTGCTCAACTCATTGAGAAGGATTATGCTTTTACTGTTGCCCTTATGGTCTATTCTGCACTCAAACAGTTGTTGAAGGGCAAGAGCATTGCAAAGCGACAAGAAAAGATTGTCAAGACCAAGCAGCTGGCTTTCTCACTCAATGAAGGCAACTATATTGAGTTTCTTGAAAGTATCTTGGAGAAACATGGTCAAACTCAATGTAAGGTTTCTCGCAAGCAGGTTTTCTTGGTCAATTCTATAATGCCAAAGACAAGGAAGTACACACCCAAAGTTTTTTCTGCTGCTGTCAAACCCTCACAATTTTTTAGCCAGCACATTGAAGCAATGGATGTTGACAATGAATCAGACTACAAGGAAATGGTGGAGAAGATTCATGATGGTGTCAGTGACCCTGGTACTATGCCAACAAAGATTTCTGTTGACATGAAGCAGGTCAAGAAACTCCCATCGAATTCTAAAGATAAAGAATTGTCTGTGTCAGATGATGATTGGGTAATTTTTTTTTACTGTAGCTTGAACAATTTCTGATTCAATCTCGAACAAAAACAAGGTGGGCCCATCAGCCAGCATGGCTTCCAATCCAGACTTGCATCTTGCTCACTGGCACATCAAGCTCATAAAAAAGTACAAGAACAATTATTACAAAGGCCTTACATATGTTATATTGGCAGGTGCTGCTATTGCACTCACTCCAGCCATGGTACTGTTACGGTCTGCGAGGGGGTACACTTTTTCTTTACTATTCTTCATTCACTCAACCTCTAGTCTCGTTCTCTTCACCATATGCGGTTGTATTCGTAATGAAGTCATCCTCCATTATACCAGATATGTTCCTGATCTCTTTTTCTTTTTTGTCTCACACAGCGCCCCGCCTTTACCCTATTTAGACTCTCTTCCCGTTCTGCCGCAGTCGCCTTATTCAGACTTCATCTCCTGTGGCATAGCTTTTCTTTCTGACTTGTCTTGACTCATAGAGACTCACTACGACTCACTTGCTGTGCATCGAGTCATACTTTAACTACTGCGGATGCTGTGCATCCTTTCCTTACTTAGAAGGGGCCTACCGTATATAAGGGCACTCTCTCGCCCTCCTGTAATTTCCCTAAGCTAGTTCTATGCAATATCAGTGTAGTTTCTAGTGATCACCAAGTCTAGCGACGTTCCTAGATAGGTGAGACCAGCTTAGGCTTCACATCATCTCGAAGCTCGGCATCACTCCTCGAGGATTCCTCTACTCGTCACTCACTCTCTCTTCATTAACTCGCGAATCTCTTCTTGTATTGCAGCATGCTACGTCACTACTACGCTGTGCGTTACAGGTACTTGATTGGGCACATGCTTTGGTACATAGTCTGACAAATCTAACATTGTGAAAATCTAAATTGTTTGTAGGAGGAAGGGTAGGCAATGCTGAATATGCCACCCAACCTTCCTTTGTTTGATGCTGCCAACAAGGCACTGTTTTTGCATCCGGCACGCAAGGCATAGGCTCAGAAGGTGGCTTCGCAGCCCCCACCATCTCCAAACCATGCCTTGGACCTCAACTCACTCACATTGGTTCTTCTTCTTCAGACTATCACAAACTTTTCTCAGTCTACTGGGACTCATATCCCATCTGTTGCTAATCCAATTCTGGTTCCAACCACACCTGTTTGCTGCCAAGTCCCTGAGGTACCTGAATCACCTCTGGTTCCATCCCTTCTCAACTTATGTGGTTCCTCAAGTACCCTGAGACAGATCTTCATGTTGCCCATGCCACAACATATGGGTGGAGACTTGCAGCCCAGCACATCAGTCCTGATATTCTTCCAGACATTGATTCCAAGATACTTGCTACAGAGAAATTCTGACTGGTGGCATAGTTCGTCTCAAACATGGTTTTGCTATCTGGTGGAATGATCCCGATGCCAAGCAGAAGTGTTGCAACACTAATGAAGGCTTGGCAAGCCATTCGAAGTCACCAACCTGCCAGTGTCCTGAGAAAAAAGTCGCATACGAGAAGAAGTATCATGATGGTGGTGCCAGCCACTTCACTGGACCTCCTATGATTATGGGTGATGGCGATGACAATGGAGGAAACCATGATTATGATATTTGGTATCAGTCTACTCAACACGGAACATGGCTTCCAGTTCTGAAAGGATTCATTGTCTGTGAGGATAGTGAGGATGATGTCTTCCAGTAGTAGATTGATCTCTGGACAATATACATTGCTGTAGTTTCATTGTCTCAAACTTGTTGCAAGAATCACCATGATGCTAAATATGTATTGCAGTAAAACCTTAGTTACAACAACACTATCAACATGATGTCCATTCACTATGATACAATATAACCCAATGATCGAAAGTATCCTGACAGGCACGCACAATGGTGGTCATTGAGAAATCATTGGAGTGGCACTGAAAGTGGGACTTGATTGCCGAGAACGCTTGTTCAATCAGATTGTAGTCGGGAGAGTAGGGAGGAAGGAAAATAAGTTTGCAAACTAGTAACAGTTAGTAGAGGATGCATGATACATTGATGCCAGTGACATATGATGCATATCTTCAATGAGTGCACAGACCTCCTCAATCTTGTGGATGCAACAATTGTCCATGACGATGACACTGTAGGGACCAGGATACAGGGTGGTGAGAGGCATCTGTGTGAAGAATAAGGAAATAGACTGCATGTATGGTGATGATGATGCACCACATGTTCCTCCAAAAACCTCACAAAGCATTGACTGTTAACCAGTCCTTCAATGATATCATATGCAATGATACCATCAAGAGAGATGGCAGGGACAATGGAAAACCTGGTTCCATGAACAAAGTACTTCTTGATATGACAATGGACACCTTTCATCAACTGCCCATGTTGGCACATAGATGTGCATTTGTCTTTGGCAGCTTCGTCGATGAAAACGAGCATATTCAGGTCTGGGACTTCTGCAGTGATCCGATTCATGTAGATTGCACAGGTCACTTCATTTTGTTCTACAGCTGAAGTGGAAAGAACCTTCCAGGTAATGCCAAGACACTGGAGTGTGCAAAGAAGGGTTGAAGGAGTAGCAAATTTTTGGCACCCAGCCCAAAGTTCATGCTGGAGCTCATCAAGATAGATGGTACTTCAATGCTGGATGACGGTGGAGATGAAAGTGACATCCATTGAGTTGAGGAGTCGAGGGTACCCAGTCAGGCAAGAGAATCTGGACAGGTGCAATGGTAACTGTGCCATATTTTGAGTACAAAGTGAGAGTTCTGTAAACAAGTGACTTCTTGATGCCTAGGATGCCACAGATGTCCTTGATGTGGTGTTTTTGATTGTACAGGGTTGGGATTTGTGCTTTGACATGGGGAGACACAATATGGTAAGGGCCAGGCATGGTGGAGGCGACATGCAAGCACAGTCACAGTGTGAAACCATTCACTCAGCTGCCCCCCGGGTCCTTGCCTGGCAGTCTCCAAGGCGTGACTGTCTAAAGTCACTTTTCCACAGACTTTTGCAAACCACTGTAATGTAAATATGATATAAGAACTATGTTGAAAGGACACATACTTATAGTCATGTGACCCATATTAAGTAAGCATTACCAATTGTATATAAGACTCTGCTGAGTCTGAAATACAATAATTCTCTCTTGATCCACTACCACTATCATCTCTGAGAATCCCCTTCAGTTCCAAGGTAAGTACCCTATAGTAGTTCCTTAGGAATCCTTGTGCACATGCCAGATCCCCGCTATTGCAACAGGTTATGAGCCCTGAGCCCTGACTGTGCGGAAACGCCGGCCACACCTTTGATGTGGCAATGCTCAAGGTGTAACTGCCATCAGACTCTGAATGTAGGGGGTCACTATGACCCTATACTCTGGGAGCTCTGACATTGTTCAGTGATGTGAATGTTCCTTCTTGCTCCCTTTCATTAGGTACTAAACTGACATGTCACCCCCACAGAACCAACCTACTATCCCAATGTCTTCCTCCACTGCCATCACTACCTCGCTTCCCAAGCTCAATGGCACCAACTACCAGCACTGGAGCCAGCAGATGGAAGCCTACATCCACTCACAGGGCTACTGTAACGCACAGCGTAGTAGTGACGTAGTGTGCTGTGATACAACGAAGAGTTTGCGCGTAGAGAAGAGAGAGTGAGTGACGAGTAGAGGGATCCTCGTGGAATGATGCCAAGCTTCGAGACGACGCGAAGCCTAAGCTGGTCTCACCTATCTAGGAATCTCGCTAGACTTGGTGGTCACTAGAAACTACACTGGTATTGCGTAGAACTAGCTTAGGGAAAATACAGGAGGGCGAGAGAGCGCCCTTATATATGGTAGGCCCCTTCTAAATAAGGAAAGGATGTGCAGCATCCGCAGTAGCTAAAGTATGACTCAGTGCGCAGCATAGGAGTCACTTGGAGTCAGAACGAGTCATGAAGAGTCATGACGAGCTATAAATAGAAAGGCTATGCCGCAGGCGGTGAAGTCTGAATAAGGCGACTGCGGTGGAGACAGAAGGAAGTCTAAATAGGGATATAGGCGGGGCGCCGTGTGAGACAGAAAGAGAAAGAGATCAGGAATGTATCTGGTATAATGGAGGACGACTCCATTATGAATACAACCACGTACAGTGAAGTGAACGAGACTAGGAGTCGAGTGAATGAAAATGCATAAGGAAAAAGAAGTATCCCCTCATAAACCGTAACATTACCCCCTTTCTATTGTCGAAGCACCTGTGAGACCACTAATCCACCTCCTCTCCTTCATTGACTTCATAGTCGGTGGGGTCGTAGTCGTCAAGGGGGTTGCGTCGGAAGGAACAAATGTTGTCAGAGTGGCCGAGTTCTCCGCAAGAGGAGCAACGGCGGCGGGGGCAGTGGGCCTGAATGTGGCCGGGAGCGGTGATGCGGCAGAATGGGCACTCATAATGAGCTCATTGGTTGCATGAGAAGCAACGTCCGAGGACGGGATGAGTGGGACGCGAGGGGGTCGGAGGTAGGGAGGGGAGCAAATCTACGTTGATGGGGCGAGAACTCGACCCTGGCACCAGCAAGGGCGAAGCCACGAAGTCCTTGTTAGTGTGACTGGAGGTGGGGAACATAGTTGCCTGTCTCGACTTTCCTCAATATCCCTGAGAACGTTGCCCCACAGCTTGGGCCGTGGAGCCGGGGAGTCCAAAGGAAATGCCCTTGCCACGTCGATTGAGTTGACAAGGACGACAGGAGGGAGTTGGAGTGGTGGGATGTTCTCGAGCAGGGAGTACGTTGGCAGGTTCAGGGGTGGGTGTCCCTCATCCGAGGAGGGGAACGGTGGCAAGGAAAGCGAGGACCTCTGGGTCGTCGTGGGAGAGAGAGGAGAGTGGTCCGGGAACAGGAGGACGGCTAGTTCCTCTAGCAGCATCAGCACTTCGCAATCAGCGAGATGGTCCAGCTGCGGGAGTTGGCGGAGGAGGGACAGGGAGGGGTGCTGTAGTGGCAAAGTCATCGGTCGAGGAGGAGGAGTCAGAGGACGAGGCGTTTGGGGTGACGGTGGAGTCGTCATCCCAGATGGGGTTTCGAAGGTTGCGGGCCCAAGTGTCCCCGTCCCAGGCGTTGCCCAGGTGGTCGTCCATGTAGTAACCTCGAAGGTTGACTGATAGGGTGTTGACGAGGGGGCGCAAAACATGCATGTACAGGTTGGAGGGGATTACCATGATGACATTGGCGAATCTGTGGTCATGGAGGGCATCCAGGACAGCATCTCTGGAGGAATGGATGGCCTGTTCCATTGTGGCAGCATAGACGGGTAACATCCCATCGGGGAAGAGTTGGGCATGGAGTGTCCGTCCAGTGGTGTATGTATGAAAGATGAGGCCCAAAGATTGGAGTACAGAGTTATCCCTATAAAGGGAGGAAGTGGAGATGTGCTGGGCCGCGGCAGGATTCTCAAGGAGAGAAGCATAAAGGATTCGGCGGGTTCGGTCTGGGAGTCAGTGGAGACGGACTAGGAATATGGAGGGGGCCCCATTCAGCGAAGTAGACATAAGTGGATAGTGGCGATGATGATGTTAGAGGAGCGAGGTCTTGACTCGAGGGATGAGAGAGAATTTGGATTATGGGGGAAAGGCGACTGGATCCCTGGCCTTATATTCTTCCAGGAGGTCCACAGCATGTCCTAAGTTGGATTCGGGTTCCCAGGTGTTTTCGGAAGCCGGATAGCCTTTCCATGAAACAAGGTAGTGGCGTCGGCGAGCGGAGCCCCGATGGGCTAGGATCTGTTCGATTTCAAATTCCTCTTCCCCGTCTATTATGTCCGGTGGAAGCGGAATGAAATTGGGTCCGTGTTCAGCGGTTTCCTGATAGGGAGTCAGAAGCGATGCGTGGAAGGCGTTGTGGATTTTCCATGTCTTGGGCAAGCGGAGTTTGTACGAAACAGGAGATATAACCTGTGAAATTTCAAATGGTCCCTCGTGTCGAGGGGCAAGTTTTCGAGAGGGGTAGCGGAGTTTCAGGTTACAGCCCTCGAGCCATACCTTATCTCCTACTTTCCAGGGTCTGAATTTGGAGGTAACACGTTCGCGCATGTACCATTGGGCTTTTTCGTGGGCAGCGGTGGCTTCCTTGCGAGCCTCATCAATGTCTCCAAGGCGTTTTTCCAAGGTGGGGAGGAAGGTTTTCGTTCCTAAAGATGGATAAGCTCTCGGCTCGTATCCCATCATCAAACTAAATGGAGTCTTTCCCGTTATGGAATGGATGGAGGAGTTGTGGCAGTACTCCGCCATTGGTAATAGGTCCGACCATCAGGTGGTGTCTCCTTGGCAAAAGATCCGAAGATAGGTTTCCAATTCCTGGTTGACCCGCTCTGTCTCTCCGTCGGTCTGTGGATGGTAGGCGGAGGAGAGGAGTGGATCATAATCCAGGAGCCTCGCTAGTTCTAGAGTGAAGGCTGAGGCAAACTGCGGACCGCGGTCCAAGATAACCTTGTCGTGGAGTCCAAAGCGGGGAAAGACTTTTTCAAAAAATAGTTGCGCAACGCCTTCGGCGTCCGCACTCTTATGAGTAGGGGTGAAAATTACCCCCTTTGTAAGGCCATGGTCGACCACAACCATAACTGAATCAAATCCCTTAGACGGCGGCAAGTCCGTGATGAGATTGACCGACAGACACTGAAAGGGGCAGGAGGAGGCGACCGGAAGGGGAGTGAGAGGCAGGATGGTGGGGTGTGTGTTGACCTTGTTGGCTTGGCAAACTGCGCATCCTTGGATGAAGTGACGGACAAACGCGGTCAAGCCAGGCCACCAATAGTCACGTTGTACCTGATTAACGGTTTGGTAATAACCGCCATGACCCCCCGCAGGCGAGTCATGGATGGAGTGGAGGAGGTCGTTCCGGTGGGCCTCGGGCACGTAGGCCCGATCCTTGAAGTAGAGTAGGCCTTCGTCAAAGCGCCAGTCATGAATAGTGGAATGAGGAATTCCCGAGGTACCCTCGTGCAGCTTACGGAGCTGTTTGATGACGAAGCCGTCGGTGGAGCAAGACTGCTCGATGGCGTGTCGGAGGTCTGTGTCGATTCATTTCAAAAATAGCTCTCCAGGAAGTAGGGTAACTTCAGTGTTATCGTCCGAAGTATCCAGGGCGTCCTTCCGAGAGAGAGCATCAGCAGGGGCCATGTTATTCCCCGGTACGTGTTGGAACAGGAGGTCATAGTCCTGTAGCGTTAATAGCCATCTAGCTTGCCGCCTAGAGAGCTTCCATGGGTCCTTAAAGTAACACAGATTCTTATGATCTGTGAGAATGGTTACAGGCCAGTCAGTTCCAGTGAGATAGTGGCGCCACTCCTCTAGTGCATGTATAACCGCTAGGAGTTCGCGATCGTAAATGTCATAGTTTCGTTCCGCCGGTGAGAACGTTCGGGAGATATAGCAGCAAGGGTGTAAGTCGCCATTGGCGTCCTTCTGCATCAGTACGCCTCCTGTCGCCATTAAGGAGGCGTCAGTCATAACGTAGAACAGTTTGGAGGTATCTAGCATTGTGAGTACGGGTTTCGAGGTGAAGGCCCGATGGAGGAGGTTGAAGGCCTGTTGCTGCTCATGCGTCCAGGACCACGGCTGCCCTTTCTTTGTTAAATCCAAGATCGGCCTGGCAATTTCTGAGAAGTTCGGAATAAACTTGTGGTAGAAGTTGCAGAACCCTATGAAGGAGCGGACTGTGTGAACCATAGTAGGTGGTTCCCAGGTAGCGATTGCCGATAGCTTGGTAGGGTCCATTGCGATGATACCCTCTTGAACGACCATCCCTAGGAATTCAACCGAGGATACATCGAACGTACATTTTTCCAGTTTGAGGCCAAGATGGTTGTCGCGCAACCATTCCAGAACTTGCCTCGTTCGTTGGTGATGTTCGTTAAGATCCCTGGAATGGATCAACATATCATCCATGTAGATGATCAACCATCCTTCCGCTACCATATCCTTGAAAATGTAATCCATGAACGACTGAAAAGTCGCAGGACTGTTGCAAAGGCCAAAGAACATGACGAGAGGCTCGAAGAGGCCAAAGGGCATAATGAATGCTGCCTTCCAGGCATCTTTAGTTTTGATCCGGACATTATTATACCCCCAATGGATATCCATCTTCGTGAAGTAGCGGGACCCTTTGAGTTGGTTCATCAAGTCACCGATAAGTGGGAGGGGATAGGCATTTTTGATGGTGTGCTCATTGAGGTATTGGTAGTCTTGGCATGGGCGAAGATTACCATCCTTCTTAGACATGAAGAAGAATGGGGAAGCCATGGGAGAGTTGGAGGGGCGAATACATCCGGCTTTCAAATGTTCGTCAATGAAATCCTTGCATGCCTCTCGCTCCTTAGGGTTGAGTGGATAGGCTTTTGCAACCTTGGGTAAGAAAGAGTCGTCTGGATCTATGCCGTGATCGAACGACCAGTAGGGCGGAAGGGGACCGTTGTCCTTCTTTTGGAAGACATCCTTGAAGTCTTGGAAGTCCCGCGGGAGTTCTGTCTTGGTCTTCTTTGCGTCTTGAGCGAGAGAAGTCGAAATCGTAGTTTTCTTAATGGAAGGTCCGGTTAGCTCTTCGTCATCTTCCTCCACATCTATGAGCGCCGGTATCTCTTCCCGCTGCATGGTCGGTTCCATGTCAGGTACCTTCAGATGAACTTCTCTGGTCTTTGCCGTTAGTATGGGGTCAACGTTATGCTTCCACCACAGAGCTCTTCGTCGCCTCAATTTGTTCATCTGACATTTCTTGTTGAAGACGTTTAGAGTATGGGCCTCGGCCGCGACGTCTTCTCGATTCCATGTGCGTTCCCGTCCGGTCGGTTCCGGATCGCGGAGACGGACGGTTCCTGTACTCCAATCGACCTCCGGATTATTATCACGGAGCCAAGGGAGCCCGAGGATGATCTCATCCTTGCCACAGTCAATAACAAGGAAGTCTCGGAGTTCGGTGGTTTCTCCGAGTTGCATTAGCACCGATGCCTGTTTTCGTATTAGGCCGTTTTTATTGGGGGATCCATCGAGGTTGCTTGCTCGAAGTGGGATCTTTAGTCGCGTAGTAGGGATGTCGCAGGCTACCATGGTAGCATAGTCGATAAAGCAGCCAGTTGCCCTAGAGTCGATGAGGGCTTTTGTGTCAACGCTTTTGAACGCAGTTCGGTCAGGTGGGTAGAGGGTGACAGGAATAGATATGGATTGCGATGAACCACCTGACACGAATACTGGAGATAACCTATGAGAAAATTTAGCAGGAGATGACGTTGACCCATCCCTGCTCTTCAAAAATCCTTGCTGCAGAAACCGGAGACACTCCGTATGCGGTTGGACGGGTCGGTTCCTGTTCCAGGCCACGTGTCCTGGTCGGTTCCAGGTATCTCACATGCCTCTTCCCCTTCTCTCACCGCCTTTACCACCTTGATTCCATGTTTGACTGTGTTTCTCGTGGCGGTCTCTTGAGAAGAAGGTTGTGGTCCAAGCCCCATCCCCTGACCCCGGGGAGTAGCTGCATCCACGTCCACCCTTGACTGGACAGATACGTCATTGGGGTACATGCCTGGTGATTGTTCCAGGGCTTCCTCTGAGGTGGTTTCCCAGAGGTCCGCCGGCGCGATAGCGGAAAATCGATTGTTCCATGGTCCAGATCATACAGCCCTGGCTCGTGGTGCTGCCCTGATCGCTTCCCTTTGGCACTCTTGGTAAGTGGCCATTCTTACCTCAGCCATGGCCTGGTAGCCAGCCTCCTCGTCCGCAGACGAGCTGCCCTCCCCGAAAGCAGTTTTGAGGATCTTAATTGTGGCACCTTTCTCGATGCTTCCCATTTCCTCTAGGTAAGCCGAGAGTTCATCCTCCTCCTCCGTTGTGGTGGTGGCTCGTGCCCATCGTTGCGGGACTTTGTAAGTAGGATGTGTGGTGTGTCCAGAGGATGTGGTCGGGCGGGGACGTGAGGACCGGTCGGTTCCAGTTCCGTGGTGGTTGGAAGACCTACAGCCAACCTTGTGACAGATAAAGCATTTGTTGCTCCGCATGTACTCAGCGCGCTGAGTCGGCGACAGACGCACGGCATCTATGTCCATTGCGTACGGGTCTTTGTGCGATTGAGAGGAGGGTGCCGGGATATGTGGCATACCCTTTCGAAGGTCCCCAATTCTCCGCAATTGTTGTGAGAACTGCCCAGCCTGCTTGATCCAATCCTTGTAGTCGTCGGGGATCTTCTCGCAAGACAGGATCATCGTTGCGAGTTTAGGGGAGAGGCCTCGGATGAACCACTCCACGAGAGCATGCTTGTCAGAGATGAGGGACTTCTCAGCAAGAAGTTGGAATTCTGAAGCGTATTTGGCGAAGCCATTGCTCCAGTTTCCATCCGCGTCCTTTCCGGCAGTCTGGTGGGGTTTGGAGAGGTCGATCCTAGCCTTGGCAGCTACGTCATAGGGAGAGAAGGTGGTCTCGAAAGCCTGTTTAATACAGTTGAAGGTCTTGAGTTCGTTTGGGATATGGGCGTTTCCCAATTTCATCAGCCATCCTTCAGCGAAGGTCTTGCCATGGCCCTGACTGATCTTGTTAAGGAAGGTAAGGGATTTGGTCTTATCCGTGAACACCTTGTCATTGATAGTGAAGTAGGCGTCCATAGTGAGAAGCCATCTGTTGGCGTCCTCTGCCTCCCCGGAAAAGTCCTCA
>JBBPJO010000131.1:0-26177 GCA_038088815.1 Boletus nobilissimus | reverse complement strand
CTGCCCTGATCGCTTCCCTTTGGCACTCTTGGTAAGTGGCCGTTCTTACCTCAGCCATGGCCTGGTAGCCAGCCTCCTCGTCCGCGGACAAGCTGCCCTCCCCGAAAGCAGTTTTGAGGATCTTAATTGCGGCGCCTTTCTCGATGCTTCCCATTTCCTCTAGGTAAGCCAAGAGTTCATCATCCTCCTCCGTTGTGGTGGTGGCTCGTGCCCGTCGTTGCGGGACTTTGTAAGTAGGACGTGCGGTGCGTCCGGAGGATGTGGTCGGGCGGGGACGTGAATTGGACCGGTCGGTTCCGGTTCCATGGTGGTTGGAAGACCTACAGCCAACCTTGTGACAGATAAAGCATTTGTTGCTCCGCATATACTCAGCATGCTGAGTCGGCGATAGACACACGGCATCTATGTCCATCGCGTACAGGTCCTTGTGCGATTGAGAGGAGGGTGCCAGGATATGTGGTACACCCTTTCGAAGGTCCCCAATTCTCCGCAGTTGTTGCGAGAACTGGCCTGCCTTCTTAATCCAATCCTTGTAGTCATTGGGGATCTTTTCGCAAGATAGGATCATTGTTGCGAGTTTAGGAGAGAGGCCTCAGATGAACCATTCCACAAGAGTGTGCTTGTCAGAGATGAGGGACTTCTCGGCGAGAAGGTGGAATTCTGAAGCGTATTTGGCGAAGCCATCGCTCCAGTTTCCATCCGCGTCTTTTCCGGCAGTCTGATGGAGTTTGGAGAGGTCGATCCTAGCCTTGGCAGCTACGTCGTAGGGGGAGAAGGCGGTCTCGAAAGCCTGTTTAATACAATTGAAGGTCTTGAGTTTGTTTGGGATATGGGTGTTTCCCAATTTCATCAGCCATCCTTCAGCGAAGGTTTTGCCACGGCCCTTACTGATCTTGTTAAGGAAGGTAAGGGATTTGGTCTTATCCATGAACAACTTGTTGTTGATAGTGAAGTAGGCGTCCATAGTAAGGAGCCATCTGTTGGCGTCCTCTGCCTCCCCAGAAAAGTCCTCGGGAAGGCCGGCCTTTATTTCAGATACCATGTCGTTGTCTTCTAGAGCCGGGTCAATATCAATATCTTCTCCCTCAGTCGGTTCTGGGCGAGAAGTCTCTGCACCGGTCGGTTCCGGGTCAGGACCGTGGAAAGTAAGGGGAGGGTCCTCTTGGATGGGGGATTCAACAGAGGCCTGGGGGATGGCAGCTAATTCAGAGATGGAGGGAAGAGCGTCGGTGTTCCACCCTTGAGACTGGTTGACTTCTGCGAGAGCCCTCTGATGTTCTTGGTATGCCGTGATATACTCCGGGGAGGAGAATCTATCCGGAAGAACGAGATAGAACAGGTGACCGTCAGGTAGGAGGTGAAGTCTGGGAAGTCGGGGGGAAGAACGAGGTTGAGACACAGTGGGTGTTTCAGGGGGAGAGTCGGAGTCGGAGGGTACTCTGAACCTGCCTAGGCGAGAGATGGTGGGTAGGGGGAATGTCCTCTACATAAAAGTAGGGACAAGGGGAAAAGCTAGTTCTTTTGTAATGCACAGCGTAGTGGTGACGTAGCATGCTGCGATACAAAGAAGAGTTTGCGCGTAAAGAAGTGAGAGCGAGTGACGAGTAGAGGGATCCCTTGAGGAGCGATGCCAAGCTTTGAGACGACGCGAAGCCTAAGCTGGTCTCACCTATCTAGGAACGTTGCTAGACTCGGTGGTCACTAGAAACTACACTGATATTGCGTAGAACTAGCTTAGGGAAATTACAGGAGGGCGAGAGAGCACCCTTATATACGGTAGGCCCCTTCTAAATAAGGAAGGGATGCGCAGCATCCGCAGTAACTAGAATGTGACTCGATGCGCAGCATGTGAGTCGTAACGAGTCATAAATAAAGGCTATGCTGCAGGCGGTGAAGTCCGAATAAGGTGACTGCGGCGGAACAAGAAGGAAGTCTAAATAAGGTAAGGGCAGGGCGCTGTGTGAGACAGAAAGGGAAAGAGATCGGGAAACATATCTGGTATAATGGAGGACGACTCCATTACGAATACAACCACGTGCGGTGAAGAGAATGAGACTAGAAGTCGAATGAACGAAAAGCATAAAGGAAAAAGTGTACCCCCTCATAAACCGTAACACTCAGCCCAGCTTGACTACAGAGTTCAGCCTGCATAGGGTTGTTGCCAGTGTGGAAAAGCCCATCTGGAATAAGTAGTACTTCTTCCTTGTCTCTACGATCCCAGGCAATTACGCCAGACTCTGCAGCTTGCCTAACATGGAATTAGATGTATCGCAGTTCAATGCAGTGTAGTGTTGCTTACATTATGGATTCCTTCATTGCGTGGATCAGTTCCATTGGCAAAGCATGTGGTGATGATGTCACAAAGCGAACATTGAACTCTTGGTCCAGCATTTCTTGTGGAAGAGAGGCATTGGACATGTAGATCACAAAATCCTTATTCCATTGCTTGGAGATATTTCCAGAGACATCATGATCAGGGGGACATGATAGACCATTCACCCACCCAATTTCTTGCACCAGGGATTTGGTGTCAATGAAGCATATTTCTTTGATGACTTTGTCAGTCCACAAGCAAGCTTGTCAGGATCAAAAGCAATATCCTCAAATGACCGTTTGAATGTTGAGGTTGGGAGAATTTCCTGATTATCATTGACAATAAAACCAGCCTGCAAATCTTGAGTTAAGGACAATGTTGGCATAAAACAAATGTACCTCTGTTTGTTTGAGAGACTGTCCAAGAGCATAGGGCTCTTTTCTATGTTCCATTCCCTGAGTAGCACTACCCAAGGCGATATCAGACATCACTAGAAAGAAGTGTTTGGGAACCAAATAGCCACCCAGCGAGTCTTGCAACAATTTATTGACAAAGTGGATGTTTCCATCAACACGAGCAGCAGGTGGTGATGGCAGTTCATGGAGCAACTCCTCCCCATGGAACACTTGGGACATTCTGTCACCTCCATCCTCAGGAAAGTCTTGCATGGCAAACTGCATGAGGGGATTAGCATGGTCCTGATGTCCATCAGTCCCTCCCATCAATTGTGAGTGTTGTGAGCAACTTACCTTCACAATTACACTTGCAATGTCATTGACATAGAATATATTGCCAAAGGGTGAAACAACCTTTCTTGTTGGATTCCCAACCATGTCTTGAAGGTATTTGTAATGTTACTTTAGTGCATAGAGTGAGGGCATGTCATGAGCACCAAGCTCTTTTGCCCAGTCAAGGACAGCCTTCATCTGGGGTTCTGAGAAGGGTAATCTTGGCAAACTGAACCACAGTGTGGTGATGAAAAGCTAGAAGAAATATGGTCAGAAGTGATTGTGTATTGATGGTTGTGTTACAACTGGCCCGGGTAGGGTCGGACATAGCCTTGGGAAGGTCATGAAAGAACGAAGGGGTTTCTGAGTAAGTGTACCCTCAATGGCGGTACAAAGTCCAATAGATCAAAGAGACACTAGTCTAATGCTAGTGTAACAGAGGTTCAAAGGTTCAAGGGGATCAAGGAGTCAATCTAGTGTCGACGACAAGCCAAGGCTTGGAAAGCGCAGATACGAGATGTATTCCAAGGAGGTCTAAACTGGGAATACAAGGGTAATTCGACGACTAATATATAGACAACAGAGAGGTTAAGGGTAGGCATAGAACATCATGGAAATTAGTGGAATACGATGGAAGGAATTGCTGACGAAGCAAGTGGAGACATGATCATGTGGTAGGAATGAGTCAGCGATGGAAGAAAAGAAATACAGTCCTAGGTGGGACTCGAACATATGATGGTAGTACAAGGATCAACAAAAGAAGTAGAGAAAAGAGTAAATCGTAACAGGTTGTCAAACATCTACTGCTTTGTTAGGCCACAGATAAGTAGGATGCTTGGGGGTTAGTTTCAATTGTGAGGGAACAAATGAGGGATGGTCGTCATCTGTATTGACATGTCAAACAAAGGTAATCACAAGAAAGAAGGAAGCACATACCAGGAATCTCAATATCAAAGTCATTCTGATCATCCACCCCTTCATGGTGAAAATAATGGTGGGTGGAAAGGTGGGACTGTAAGAATAGCATGGAGAAAATTTTGGCATGGGCAGAAATAGCTTCTTGCAGCTCCTCAAATACATCCCATTCAGGTTGACCACCCAGTGATCAATAGCAGCTATTTGATATTGCTGCCCAAAGGTTACTCAAGGGCATGGAGATTGAATTAGATGGTCCTGAAAGCTCTAGTGAGGAGGGACCATCCAATATGGATGAACCAGCTGTGTTCTCATTGGTACCATGTTTGATTGTTTGATTGGCACCATGTTCAATCGTTGAATGCATGTCAAGTGAGTCGTCCATGTCAAGGTGCCAGGCTCATTGATTGGAAGAGGAGGACTGAAAGTTTGATTAATATTGGAAGTTGGTCTGTGAGAGCCAGAGACGCTTGTCTAATTCTTTGATAACATGGAAACCGCCTTCTTACAACTGCTCATATTCACTATATGCTTTCTGGGACCTATACCAAGAAGTCTTCTCGAGCATGCAATTGTACTTGCATTTCTCTCTTCAGAGATGGAAAGCTAATCATTTTCCTAGCCTATTCAAGTATTGGTGTTGCTGTTGGAAGCCTATCATGGAATTACCATCTAAGAAGTATGGACTGGGGCATGGTGCCTTCACAAGGAGCCCAAGCATCTTCTTCCCGTTATGACAGCAAGCCTCTTCCTTTTAGTGCCATCCCTTATATCTAACCTCCCCTTGGCAGAGTACTACAATTGACAACAACATTCCGATCCCATTCTTACCACTGCTTCCCATTTGGGACCACCTAAATGTTGAAAGGACATGTACTTACAGTCATGTGACCTTATATTAAGTAAGCATTACAAAGCATATATAAAACTCTGCTGAGTCTGAATAATATAATTCTCTCTTGATTTACTACTGCTATCATCTCTAAGAAACCCCTTCAGTCCCAAGGTAAGTACCCTACAGTACTTCCTTAGGGATCCTGGCGTGAATGCCAGATCCCCACTATTGCAACAGGTTATGAGCCCCAAGCTCTGACTGTGCAGAAACACTATCACTGCTCTAGGTAAACACCTTGGACACCGGCTGTCCTGTGTGGAAATGCTGAACACACCTCTGATGCGGAAATGCTCAAGGTGTAACCACCATCAGACTCTGGATGTAGGGGGTGACTATGACCCTATACTCTGGGAGCTCTGACGTTGTTCAGTGATGCAAATGTTTCACCTTGCTCCCTTTCATTAGGTACTAAACTGACATGTCATCTCCACAAAACCAATCTATATCACAATGTCTTCCTCCACCACCATCACTGCCCAGCTCCCCAAACTGAACAGCACCAACTACCAGCACTGGAGCCAACAGATGGAAGCTTACATCCGCTTGCAAGGCTACTGGTAGAAGATGTACCACTGCACTCGCCCTGATGATACCCAGCCTGCTGAGTAGGACAAGTGGAATGAGAATGATGACAAGGCCCTTGGCATTCTACACCTTCACCTTGAACCCCCAATCCTCTCCCGCATTCTCTCATGTGGCTCTGCTAGGTCCTTCTGGGACTCTCTCAAGGCACAATACAACAAGGCATCCCTCACCTCTGCCTATACCAAGTGGAAGATCATGCTCAGGATTACCTTCCCCGACAACAACCATCCTGGTCCTGCCTTTTCAAAGCTCGATGCTTCATTCACCCAGCTGGAGCTGCTTCAGCACAAGGTCCCCGACAACATCAAGGCACTGATCACTGTCACCAAGTTTACCAAGTACACAGAAACCCTTCACCAGCAACTCAATGCTGAAATCAATTCCAACCCAACCAAGACCAAGGTCCTATCAATGCCCAATCTGGAGCAGGTCCTCACTGCTGCTTGGCAGCACTACCTCACTCGCTGCCCTCTGGCCTGTCAGCAGGCCAACAAGGTTTCAAATGTCCATTGCCAGCAAGGCGACCCCTCCTTCCAGCAGCAGTGAAAGAAGGGGGAGAACAAAAAGAAGGATGAGGAGAAGGGAAAGGGTAGGAGAAGGGAAAGGGTAAGGGTAAAAAGTGCCATCAAGGAAAACATTCTGAGGAGGGAGAGAAGAAGTGCAAGGAACACACCAATAATATAATCTTGGCTCTGCCTCCTTCGCCTTTGCCACTGACCTTGTGCGAAGTCAAGACCTTCCTCTGCTCCAATACTCTCCACCTGTATACTCCCCAGCTCTCCCAGACGACTCTGAGCTGATCATTGACCCTCATGCCCTCATGCACACTCCAGGTGCTGCCCACTATGGGCCTCCTGCCTTCCCTCAGGCCCAAGAGGCCATATCCCTCACTTGACACATTGGGGTTACTGTTACGGTTTACTGAGGGGGTACACTTTTTCCTTTCCTTTTCTTGTTTGCTTGCCTCTCGTCTCACTCACTACATGTTGTATTCGTAGTGGAGTTGTCCTCCACATGTACAAGATACATATTCAATCTCTTTTCTTCTTTCAACTCACACAGCACCCACCTATACCTTTACTTAGACATCTCTTCCATTCTTGCCACAGCATCTTATTTCGGACTTCATGCTATGGTACACATGTTACTGCGCATACTGCACATGACACTTTATGACTTGAGCTGACTTTGTAGTGCTGCGCACTTGAGTCATATGTAGATGGAGATGGAAACCCTTTGGGCTCCTGCTCCTTATTTCCTTTCTTGATACTACACATGGACCAGGGGCCTACCATATAAATACTCTCGCCGCTCTCGGCTGTATTTCCCTTTAAGCTAGTTCTATGCAATATCAGCGTTATTCTAGTGACCACCAAGTTCAGTGAGCGCATAGTTTGTACCTGAATAGGTGAGACTACTTAGGCTTTGCATCATCTTGAAGCTCAGCACTTGGACTACAAACTTCACTTGCACCTACACTTCTTCTTTGTCCTCGTTTGAGCTTAGTATCTTAGTATCACAGCACGCTACGCTGTGCATTACAAAAGAACTAGCTTTTCCCCTTGTCCCTACTCCCACATAGAGGACACTCCACCCACCCATCATATCCTGCCTCAGCAGATTCAGAGTACCCACTGATTCCAACTCTCCCCCCGAAGAACCCACTGTGTCTTCTTTCCGTTCCTCCTCTCACCTCCTGAGACTTCATCTTCTCCCCAATGAGCACCCCTTCCATCTCCCATTACCTAATAGGTACTCCTCTCTGGAGAATATCGCTGCGTATTGTTACGGTTTACTGAGGGGGTACACTTTTTCAACTTGTTCTTTCACTCGACTCCTAGTCTCGTTCTCTCACCGTACATGGTTGTATTTGTAATGGAGTTGTCCTCCATTATACCAGATATGTTTCCCGATTCTTCTCTCTATCTCACACAGCGCCCCACCTATACCTATATTTAGACTTCCTTCCTGTTCTGCCGCAGTCGCCTTATTTGGACTTCACCACCTGTGGCATAGCCTTATTTTCTGACTCGTCATGACTCTTCATGACTCGTACTGACTCTTATGCTGCACATCGAGTCATACATTGGTGACTCATTACAACTAGAGGTGCTGCGCACCATTTCCTCATTTAGAAGGGGCCTACTGTATATAAGGGTACTCTCTCGCCCTCCTGTATTTTCCCTAAGCTAGTTCTATGCAATAATCAGCATTATTTCTAGTGACCTCCGAGTTCAGTGAGCACTTAGTCCATACCTGAATAGGAGAGACCGCTTAGGCTTTGCATTGTCTCGAAGCTTAGCACTTGGACTACAAACTTCACTTGTACCCTCGCTCTTTTCTTCATCCTCGTTTGAGCTTAGTATCTTAGTATCGCAGCACACTATGCTGTGCATTACATGTATAGGGAACGACAGAGTGCTCTCAAGGAAGTCAACTGGAGCCAAGGTTGGAACCCCAACTACCTTCCCTCTATCTTTGAATTAGCTGCCATCCCTCCCCGCCTCTCTACTCTGATCCCACCCGGATCGCTGATCCCCCCTGCCAAGGAAGTCCCTGTAGTTTTCCACAACGTTGACCTGGAACCGACCATGGCAACATTCCCTGACTTTGACCCAGCTCCAGAAGATGACAATATGGTTTCAGAGATAAAGGCCGGCCTTCCCAAGGACTTTTCCAGGGAGGCAGAGGACACTAATAGATGGCTCCTCTCAATGCAAGCCTACTTCACTCTCAATGACAAGCTTTTCACGGATATGACCAAATGCCTTACTTTTCTGAATAATATTAGTAAGGGCCGTGGAAAGACCTTCGCTGAAGGATGGCTTATGCAACTGGGTGACACCCAGATACCAAATGAAGAAAACACCTTCAACCAGATTAGACAAGCATTTGAGACCGCTTTCTCCCCCTACCACGTAGCTGCTAAGGCTAGGATTGACCTCTCCAAACTTTGCCAGACTGCCGGAAAAGATTCTGATGGAACCTGGAGTGATGAGTTCACTATGTACACCTCCCAGTTCCAGCTTCTTGCTGAGAAATCCAAAATCACCGACAAACACGCTCTCATGGAGTGGTTTATCCATGGTCTCAGTCCCAAGCTCGCAATGATGATGGCTCTCTTGCGACAAGATCCCTGAGGACCACAAGGAATGGATAAAGAAGGCTGGCCAGTTCTCCCAACAGCTGCGGAGAATTGGAGACTTACGAAAGGATGTTCCTCATATCCTGGCACCCTCTTCTCATTCGCACCAAGACCCATACACGATGGACGTAGACGCCATATGCCTATCGCCGACTCAGCATACTGAGTATATGTGGAGCAACAAGTGCTTTATCTGTCACAAGGTTGGCTGTAGGTCCTCCAACCACACCAGATCCGGAACCGACTGGACCTCACGTCCCCTCCCAACCACATCCTCTGGACACACTGCACGTCCTACTCACAAAGCCCCACAACGACGGGCACAAACCACCACCACCACAGAGGAGGATGATGAACTCTCAGCTTACCTAGAAGGAATGGGTAGCACTGAGAAAGGCGCTGTGATTAAGATCCTCAAAACTGCTTTTGGGGAGGGCAGCTCGTCTGTGGACAAGGAGGAAGGCTACCAAGCCATGGCTGAGGTAAAACAGCCATTTACTAAGAGTGCCACAAGGAAGCGACCAGGGCAGCACCATGAGCCAGGGCTGTACAGTCTGGACCATGAAACAATAGGTTTTCCACTATTGCGCCAGCAGACCTCTGGATGACCACCCCCAAGGAAGTCCTAGATCATTATCCAGGCACATACACAAATGGTAATAATTTCCAACCAATGCTGGAAGTGGACACAGCTACTCCTGAGGGTAGGGATGGGGCTTGGACCACAACCTTCTTCTCAAGAGACCGCCACAAGATACACACTCAAACATGGAATCAAGGTGGTTAGAGCAGTGAGAGAAGAGGAAGGCTCTTGGAACCAACTGAGACAGAGTGGGACCCGACCCACCAGCCGCATACAGGGTGTCCTCGGTTTCTGCAAAGAGGCATGTCCAATACCTGGACCCGACCAGGAGACATGGCCTGGGACTGGAACCAACCAGTATCCCAGAATGCCTGGAACTGACCAGGGTTTTGAAAGGCAAGAATGGGTTAACGTCATACCCTGCCTATAATGTTTCTCACAGATGTTCTCCAGTGTTTGTGTCAGGAAGTAGCTCACAATCAATCACTATGCCCATTACTCTCTATCCTCCTGACTGCACTCCATTCAAAAGCGTTGACATGAGGGCCCTTATCAACTCTGGGGCAACCAGATGTTTTATTGACTACGCTACAGTAGTGGCATGCGACATACCCACTACATGACTCAAGACTCCCCTGTGGGCGAGCAACATCAACGGATCACCGAATAAAAACGGCCTGATATGAACACAGGCATCAGTGCTAATGCAGCTCAGAGAAATCACTGAACTCCGAGACTTCCTTGTTATTGACTGTGGCAAGGACAAAATCATTCTAGGGCTCCCATGGCTCCAAGATTGTGATCCAGAGATTAACTGGAGTACAGGAACTGTTCATATTCATGATATGGAACTGACTGTACAGAAACAAACAAGGGAACGAGAAGATGTCGCAGCTGAGGCCCACACTGTCAACATCTTCAATAGGCAATGCCAGATGAACAAAATACGGTGACAATGAGCTCTGTGGTGGAAGCAAAACATCAATCTGTTACTCACAGCAAGGACCAATGAGGTTCATCTTAAGGTACCTGACGTGGACCTGACCACACAGCAAGAGGAGATACTGGAGCTCATAGAATGTGAGGAGGATGACAATGAAGAGCCAACTGGACCCTCTATTAGGAAAACAATGATTTTGACTTCTCTTGCACAAGATGTGAAGAAGAACAAGATGGAACTCCTGTGGGACTTCCAAGACTTCGAGGACATCTTCCAGAAAAAGGACGACAGTCCCCTTCTGCCCCACTGGTCATTTGATCACAGCATAGATCTAGACAACTCTTTCCAACCCAAGGTTGCCAAGGCCTACCTGCTCAACCCCTAAAGAGCGAGGGGCATGTAAAGATTTCATTGATGAACACTTGAAAGCCAGATGCATTCGCCCATTGAACTCCCCCATGGCATCACCCTTCTTTTTTGTCTCAAAGAAGGACAGTAATCTTTGCCCCTGCCAAGACTACCGCTATCTCAATGAGCATACCATCAAGAACACTTACCCTCTCCCGCTTATTGCAGACTTGATGGACCAGCTCAAGGGATCTTGTTATTTCACCAAGATGGATATTCAATGGGGGTATAACAACATCCGGATCAAGACTAAAGATGCCTGGAAGGCAGCATTCATTACACCCTTCAGCCTCTTCAAGCCTCTCATCATGTTCTTTGGCCTATGCAACAGTCCTGCGACTTTTCAGTCATTCATGGACTTCATGTTCAAGGATACATATGGTAGTAGAAGGATGGTTGATCATCTACATGGATGATATGTTGGTCCATTCTAGGGATCTTAAAAAACATCATGAATGAATGAGGCGAGTCCTAGAACGGTTGTGAGAAAACTGTCTCAGCCTCAAACTGGAAAAATGTACTTTCAACACATCTGAGGTAGAATTCCTCAGGATGGTTATAAAAGAAGGTATTATCGTGATGGACCCTACCAAGGTTTTGGTAATCTCTTTCTGGGAACCACCAATGTCGGTTCATGCAGTCCACTCATGTATAGGGTTCTGGAACTTTTACCACAAGTTTATTCTGAACTTCTCGGAAATTGCTAGGCTGATCTTGGATTTGACAAAGAAAGGGCAGCCATGGTCCTGGACGCATGAGCAACAGAAGGCTTTCGACCTCCTCCAAAAGGCCTTCACTTCTAAACCCGTATTGGTAATGCCAGACACCTCCAAGCCATTTTTTGTTATGACTGATGCATCTCTAACGGCCTCTGGAGGAGTTTTGATGCAGAAGGATGCCAATGGTGACTTACACCCTTGCTGCTACATCTCTAGCACGTTCTCCCTGGCAGAACGTAACTACGACATATACGACAGAGAACTTCTAGTGGTTATACACACGGTAGAAGAATGGTGACACTACCTAACTGGAACCAACCAGCCCATAACTGTGCTCACAGACCACAAAAATCTGTGCTATTTTAAGGACCCCCAAAAGCTATCTAGGCAGCAAGCTAGATGGCCATTAACGCTACAGGACCATGACCTCCTGTTCCAACATGTACCTGGGAATAACATGGCCCCAGCAGATGCTCTCTCTTGGAAAGATGCGTTGAACACATCAGCCGACAATGCCGAAGTCATGCTGCTCCCAGGAGAGCTATTTTTGAAACAAATCGACACCGACCTCTGGACTGCTATCGAGCAGTCAACCACCCATGATGACTTTGTTATCAGTCAGCTTCACCAACTTCACAAGGGTACCTCAGGAATCCCTCATTCCTCCATCCATGATTGGTGATATGACGATGGCATACTCTACTTCAAGGACAGAGCCTACATCCCCGAGGCTCACTGGAATGACCTCCTCCACGTGATCCATGATTTGCCCATGGGTGGTCATGGCAGTTACTACCAAACTGTAAATCAGGTACAGCGTGACTATTGGTGGCCTGGACTCACCTCCTTTGTGCGTTGCTTCGTCCAGGGCTGTGCAACCTGCCAAGCCAACAAGGTCAACACCCATCCCACCATCCCACCTCTCACCCCTCTCCAGGTCACTTCCTCCTATCCTTTTCAGTGTTTGTCGGTTGATCTCATCACAGACTTGCCACCGTCCCACAGATTTGATTTGGTTATGGTCGACCATGGCCTTACTAAGGGGGTAATTTTCACCCCAACTCACAAGAGTGCGGATGCCAAGGGCGTGGTGCAGCTCTTCTTCGAAAAAGTCTTTCCACACTTTGAACTCCACGACAAGGTTATCTCAGACCGTGGTCCGCAGTTTGCCTCAGCCTCCACTCTAGAACTAGTGAGGCTCCTTGAATATGATCCACTCCTCTCTTCTGCCTACCACCCACAGACCAATGGAGAGATGGAACATGTCAATCAGGAATTGGAAACCTATCTTCGGATCTTTTGCCAAGGAGACACCACCCGATGGTCGGACCTATTGCCAATGGTGGAGTTCTGTCACAACTCTTCTGTCCATTCCGTAACAGGAAAGACTCCATTTAGCTTGATGTTTGGGTATGAGCCGAGGGCTTACCCATCAATAGGAACCACCACCTTCCTTCCCACTTTAGAGAAACGCCTTGGAGACCTCGATGAAGCTCACAAGGAAGCCACTGCTGCCCATGAAAAGGCACAATGATACATGCGTGAACAAGTCACGTCCAAATTCAAACCATGGAAGGTCGGAAATAAGGTATGGCTTGAGGGCCGTAACCTGAGACTTCATTACCCTTCTCAGAAACTAGCCCCTTGATGCAAGGGACCATTTGAAATTTCACAGGTCATTTCACCTGTCTTGTACAAACACCGACTGCCAAAAACGTGGAAATCCACAATGCCTTCCATGCATCGCTTCTGACTCCCTATCAGGAAACCGCTGAACATGGACCAAACTCTGTTCCACTTCTGCCAGACGTAATAGACAGGGAAGAGGAATTTGAAATTGAACAGATCCTAGCCCATCAGGGCTCCTCTCAATGCCACCACTACCTTCTTTTGTGGAAAGGATACCCGTCCTCTGAAAACACCTGAGAACCCGAGTCCAATTTAGGACATGCTATGGACCTCTTGAATGAATATAAGGCCAGGGATCCGATTGCCTTCCCTCCTTAAACCCTCAATTCCTCACTTGCTTTTGAGTAGAGCCCTAGCTCCTCCAACGTCGCCACCATTCTCACCGAACTTTTGATGTCCTCCTTGTCGCTTAATGCAGTACCCTTCCAACTACCAGTCCACATCCATAGACTCCCAGACCGCTCTCGACGAATTCTCTTCGCCTCCGTGTTGGAGAACCCCACTATCACCCGTGCCATATCATGTGTATCCCTCTACAGAGACAGTCCGATTCTCCAATCTTTGGGAATCATCTTTCATACATACACCACCAGACAGACACTCCACGCCCAACTCTTTCCAGATGGGACCCTGCCTGTCTAGGCTGCTGCCATGGAACAGGCCATTTATGCCTCCAGAGACACAATCCTTGATGCCTTCCATGACCATGGATTCTCCGATGTCCTCTCTGTGATCCCATCCCCCCTGTTCATGCATGTTCTGTGACCCATCGTCAACACTCTGCCCGCCCATCTACAAACTTACTACCTGGACAACAATGCAGATCATCCCTGGGATGGGAATACTTGGGCCGGGAACCCAAGATATCCCGTCTGGGACGATGACTCCACCATCACCCCCAGCTCCCCCTCAACCCCCAACTCCACATTCACAGCACCACTGCCTGTCCCACCTCCAAACCCTCCCACAGTTGGCAACCATCCCTGAGCCGGAAGTCCTGGCACTGCTCCAGGACCTAGCAGCGATACTGTTCCTGGATCTCTCGCAACTCTCTGTGCAGACCACCTCCTTGAACGAGGGACCTACCCCAGAACCCAAGCACATACACCCCGCTCAAGAGCACCCCCCCACTCTGACACCCTCCCATCATCCTCATAAATTCAAACGAGGTAACATGACAATTTCATTCGGACTACCCAGCTCCTCAGCACAAGCTGTGGGCAAACATCCTGAGGGATATCGAGGAAAGCCGCGACAGGCAACTCCGTTCCCCACCACCCATCACTATAACAAGGACTGTAATGCACAGCATAGCGTGCTGCAATACTAAGATACTAAGCTCAAATGAGGACGAAGAAAAGAGCGAGGGTACAAGTGAAGTTTGTAGTCCAAGTGCCGAGCTTTGAGACGATGTGAAGCCTAAGCGGTCTCTCCTATTCAGGTATGGACTAAGCGCTCACTGAACTCGGAGGTCACTAGAAATAACGCTGACATTGTGTAGAACTAGCTTAGGGAAAATACAGGAGGGCGAGAGAACGCCCTTATATACAGTAGGCCCCTTCTAAATGAGGAAGTGGTGTGCAGCACCTCTAGTTGTAATGAGTCACCAATGTATGACTCGATGTGCAGCATAAGAGTCAGTACGAGTCATGAAGAGTCATGATGAGTCAGAAAGTAAGGCTATGCCACAGGCAGTGAAGTCCAAATAAGGCAACTGCGGCGGAACAGGAAGGAAGTCTAAATATAGGTATAGGTGGGGCACCATGTGAGACAGAAATAGAGAAGAATTGGGAAACATATCTGGTATAATGGAGGACGACTCCATTACAAATATAACCATGTATGGTAAGAGAACAAGACTAGGAGTCGAGTGAAAGAACAAGTTGAAAAAGTGTAACCCCTCAGTAAATCATAACAAGAACTTCGCAGCAACGCCCTCGCCCTTGCTGGGCTGCTCCTCTAGACCCATTGACGTAGACACCATTCTGTCGATACCTCCCACCCCCTCTCATCCTGTCCTCAGCCACTGCTTCATTTGTAACCAGTGGGGACACCTTCGCGCAGATTGTGGGCATTATGAATGCCCCTTCTGTCGAATGACTGCCCCAGGACACATATGGGCCTACTGCCTTCATCGTTGCTGTCAGCTTTGTGGAGAGTTGGGACACTCAAGTGAGCTATGCCCAACTAGACATAATCCCCTTGATGACTATGACCCAATGGACTATGAGGTTAATGAGGGGGATACAGATTAGTGGTCTCACAGGTGCTTTGACCGTAGGAAGGGGGTAATGTTACAGTTTACTGAGGGGGTACACTTTTTCCTTTCCTTTTCTTGTTTGCTCGTCTCTCGTCTCACTCACTATATGTTGTATTTGTAGTGGAGTCGTCCTCCACATGTACAAGATACATATTCAATCTCTTTTCTTCTTTCAACTCACACAGCACCCCACCTATACCTTCACTTAGACATCTCTTCCATTCTTGCCACAGCATCTTATTTCGGACTTCATGCTGTGGTACACATGTTACTGCGCATACTACACATGACACTTTATGACTCGAACTGACTTTGTAGTGCTGCACACTCAAGTCATACGTAGATGGAGATGGAAACCCTTCAGGCTCCCACTCCTTATTTCCTTTCTTGATACTACACACGGACCAGGGGCCTACCGTAAAATACTCTTGCCACTCTCAGCTGTATTTCCCTTTAAGCTAGTTCTACTCAATATCAGCATTATTCTAGTGACCACTGAGTTCAGTGAGCGCATAGTTTGTACCTGAATAGGTGAGACCACTTAGGCTTCACATTGTCTTGAAGCTCAGCAATTGGACTACAAACTTCGCTTGCACCTATGCTTCTTCTTTGTCCTCATTTGAGCTTAGTATCTTAGTATCACAGCATGCTACACTGTGCATTACAGGTTACTTCCACTCCCAAGGTTGTTTGCACCCTCAAACCTGTCACCTCCCACCACCACCTTAGGCAGCACTCAGCTTTCAACAAGGACAGCCCCTTTGGTGCCCGCACTCTCCCTTGTCACCATGCAGGCCCCTCCATGCCCTCTCTCATAGAACGCATGGAGACACTGTTAAGTCTGGTTCTTCCGAGTCAAGTCCGGTGGATGTCCAAGGCATAATGGGAATGTAGGGGCAGAGGTTCAACGGAGGTATGGAGTTCGGAGTTATGAGGACGTTGGCGCAGGACTTATGTGTCGTCCCCTTGTTAATCCTTGTGTCCTCGTATTTCGGAGGGAAATAGAGTTGAGAGGGAAGGAAGGAATAGAGGGGAAGAGATCAGACTTGAAAGGGGGGAAACTTCGTTGATATTCATAATGGAGAAACTATGAAGAAGTACAGAGGGTTTATATACTACAGGTCCAAAGGTAACTCCGGAGCCAGAGTACCTACGCGATGGCGATGTACATAGGGACAGAGGACTATGAAATCTGGACGGGCGGTACAAACTATAATAAAGAATGTAGACTATAACAAAAGCAGATATAGGAAGGTATGAAGTCTGGAGTAGCAACTCCGTGGATGTCCAGTAGATTGGGTGTGGGATTTATCCGGAGTTGGACCGGAGTTGGACTTGTGAAAATTAGGGATATGACAGTATCCCCCTCTTAGGCTGAGCCCTCGAGGCTGGCTACATGTCTGAAACAAGCCCCTGAGTGGTCCGGGTGGAACTCTGGGTGGAATGCGAGTGACACAATCACATGGAGTTGGTGTACGGATCAACAAACGGAAATTGGGTCTCCCCTTGAACTCCGGATATACAGCCAATCGCTAATTCCCCATGTCCGTCTATGACAGTGTAATCTGAGCTTGGGCAGACTCCTGCCTTGTGGAGAACGAGGATGACAACGATGAACTCTCCGCTGCTAAGTTCACGGAGTGACGGAGGTGTGCCAAGGCACACAAAGAAAAGGAAGAGTGGAAGAGGTGTGAAGCGGAAGAGGTGGAGGCGCATCAAAGGGCAGAGGAGAGGCGGCGTCACGAGGCTGAGGAGGCGGCCAGAAGATGAGTAAGTCGTCAACTCTTCGGAGTTGACTCTTTACTAACAGACTTGTAGGTTGAGGATGTCCAAGCCCAGCAGAGCGCCAATAAGGGCAAGGGGAAGGCCTTGCCTGCCTGTAATCGGTGCGAGCGCCAGGGCCTTGAATGTGAGGAGGGCCCTGGCAAGTCCCAGTTGTGTGTCGAGTGCCGAGGCGCGAAGGGTAGGTGTGAGTGCCCTGGAGTTGAGAAGCTGGAGAAGCAACGGAGGAGAGCAGATAGTGACGCGGGACCATCGAAGAAGAAGAAGAAGTTGGAGGAAGAAGCATCAGAGAGTGTGGAAGGCGACGAGAAGAACAAGTTGTGGTCCGAGCTGGGGCCACAGCTTGTCAAGGCCATCCAGGGCATCCGCTCTGAGATGCAGGCACACACCCAACTCCTGGGTTGCCAGAATCAGCTCCTGGCCCACCTTGTCAAGTTGAAGATGATGGAGGTATACTGGGAGGACTTGGAGTCGGGGATGGACGAGTCAGAGGACAGGGTGGCGAGCGAGGTTTTGGATGAGATGAGGGAGATGGCGATGGAGCAGACAGATGCATTCCGTCAGAGGTTGGCCAACATAGTCGTGCAGCTGGAACGAGCAATGGAGAAGGATGCAGGTGTGGGGAAGAATACAGAGAAGAGTGCAGACATGGAAAAGAGCATGGACATGGAGAAGAGTGTGGATGGAGAAATGGAGGTCGCCGGAGATGCGACTCTGGAATAATGTAGTGTAGAAAGAAATGTTCCTTTGTTTGTACATAGTAATCAATTGAATCAAGTACAGAGAAAAAGAAATGGAGAAAATTACAGAGAGATCGGACCTGGCTTGTCCGGGTACTTCCGATGGAAGTCTGAGACAAGCCCCATAGCATGTCCGAGTTCTGTAGTGAGTAACCATGAAGTCTTGTCATCAGTACCTTCATATCCTGACCATCATACTAGATACAAGAGTTGGCAGTGACACCTTCTTCGATTGATCTTGGAGTCGAGTATTTCTTCAATCTCATCCTCCGGTTCGCCATCAACCTCGACTGGAGGTGGCGGAGGTTGGTCGTGGTTCGGAATGGTGTTCAGAGTTGTGGTTTCTAACTGTGAGACATGGAAAACAGGATGAACAGATTTCATGGAGTTGGGCAGTCGGATTGTGAAGGAATGTGTACCAGGTTTAGCGATAATGCTGTAAGGACCTAGATACTTTTCCGATAATTTCTTGGATGGTCATGTAGACTGGAGGTATTTTGCTTTGAGCATGATTTGGTCACCGATTTTGAAATCTGGAGCCGGACTTCTCTTCTTGTCTGCTGGTCCTTGATAGTGTTTCTGCACTTCCAGCATCTCTGTACAGAGGAACTCATGGAGTTTGTCCAAGTCCGTGACATAGGACTTAGCTGTTGAAGGGGTAAGTTTGAGCTCGGAGTGGACAGAGAAGTTTGGATGATATCCTTTATTGGCAAAGAATGGTGATACACCAGTTGTTACGGTTGACTGAGGGGGTACACTTTTTCACTTGTTCTTTCATTCACTCGACTCCTAGTCTTGTTCTCTCACCATATGCGGTTGTATTCGTAATGGGGTCGTCCTCCATTATACCAGATGCATTTTACAATCTCCTTCCATTTCTGTCTCACGTGACACCCCACCTATACCCATATTCAGACTTCCTTTCCATTCTGCCGCAGTCGCCTTATTCGGACTTCACCGCCTGCAGCATAGCTTTATTCTCTGACTCGTCATGACTCTTATGCTGCGCATCGAGTCATACATTTGTGACTCATTATGACTAGAGGTGCTGCACACCACTTCCTTATTTAGAAGGGGCCTACCATATATAAGGGCACTCTCTCACCCTCCTGTAAATTCCCTAAGCTAGTTCTACGCAATATCAGCGTAACTTCTAGTAACCTCCAAGTTCAGTGAGCACTTAGTCCATACCTGAATAGGAGAGACCACTTAGGCTTCACATCATCTTGAAGCTCAGCACTCAAACTACAAACTTCACTCATACCCTCGCTTCTTCTTTGTCCTTGTCTGAGCTGAGTATCTTAGTATCACAGCATGCTATGCTGTGCATTACAAAAGAACTAGCTTGTCCCCTTGTCCCTACTCTCATGTAGAGGACACTCCCCACACCCATCATATCACAACCTGGCAGATTCAGAGTACCCTCTGATTCCGACTCTCCCCCTGAAGATCCCACCGTGTCTTCCTTCCGTTCCTCTTCTTCCCTCCCAAGACTTCATCTTCTCCCCAACAAGCACCCTTTTCATCTCCCATTACCTGATAGGTACTCCTCTCCGGAGAATATTGCAGCGTACAGGGAATGACAGAACGCTCTTGCGGAAGGCAACAGGAGCCAAGGTTGGAACCTGTAGAAAATGGGATAGAAAATAATGGAATATAATCCCAGAGTTTCTATAGCACCAACATAGACTTGTGTGGAAAACTCACAAGACTTTTCCGTATGGGGGGGGAGGAATAGATTTGAGGTAAGTTGGGTAGATGTAGTGGAGTAAGAGTCAACACAGAGATCAGAGGAGAGAACAGAGATGTTCAGTTTTTTATTACCAGGCTGTAAGGCCTGGTTTATATACATGTAAGATATGTTTGTACTTGTGTACTCCTATACTATGTATGGTAAATAGAAAGTCATACCATAGAACCCTATGGAACATCATGGAAGAATATATCTGCAAGTATGACATATGCCAAGACATGATAGGTAAGCTATCGGCCGGTCTTACTAAGTATAAGTAATCATTGACATCTCATATCAGAGATAAGAGTCTAGACTGTTGATAAGAAGATAAGAGAAAGGCTAGACCTTTAGTCACTGATTCTCAATAGAACCCCAACTACCTCCCCTCTACCTCTGAATTAGCTGCCATCCCTCCCCACCCCTCTACTCCGACCCCACCTGGATCACTGATCCCCCCTGACAAGGAAGTCCCTGTAGTTTTCCATGACGTTGACCTGGAACTGACCGAGGCAACATCCCCTGACTTTGACCCAGCTCCAGAAGACAATGATATGGTTTCAGAGATAAAGGCCGGCCTTCCCAAGGACTTTTCCAGGGAGGCAGAGGATGCTAACAGATGGCTCCTCTTGATGGAAGCCTACTTCACTATCAATGACAAGCTTTTCACAGATATGACCAAATGCCTTACTTTTCTAAATAAGATTAGCAAGGGCCATGGAAAGACCTTCGCTGAAGGATGGCTTATGAAACTGGGCAACGCCCAGATACCAAATGAAGAAAAGACCTTCACACAGATTAGACAGGCATTCAAGACCACTTTCTCCCCCTACAACGTAGCCGCTAAGGCCAGGATTGACCTCTCCAAACTTTGCCAAACTGCCGGAAAGGATTCTGATGGAATTTGGAGCGACAGATTCACCATGTATGCTTCCCAATTCCAACTTCTCGCCAAGAAATCTGGAATCACCAACAAACACACTCTTGTGGAGTGGTTTATCCACAGTCTCAGTCCCAAGCTCACAATGATGATCCTCTCCTGTGACAAGATCCCTGAAGACTACAAGGAGTGGATAAAGAAGGCTGGCCAGTTCTCCCAACAGTTGCAGAGAATTGGAGACTTACGAAAGGGTGTTCCTCATATCCTGGCACTCTCTTCTCGTTCGCACCGAGACCCATATGCAATGGATGTAGATGCCATACGCCTATTCCTGGCTCAGCGTGCTGAGTATATGTGGAGCAACAAGTGCTTTATCTGTCACAAGGTTGGCTGTAGGTCCTCCAACCACACCAGATCCGGAACTGACTGGACCTCACATCCCCACCCAACCACATCCTCTGGACACACCGCACGTCCTACTCACAAAGCCCCACAACGACGGGCACAAACCACCACCACCATGGAGGAGGGTGATGAACTCTCAGCTTACCTAGAAGGAATGGGTAGCACTGAGAAAGGCGCTGTGATTAAGATCCTCAAAACTGCTTTCAGGAAGGGCAGCTCATCTGTGGACAAGGAGGAAGGCTACCAAGCCATGGCTGAGGTAAAAACAGCCACTTACCAAGAGTGCCACAAGGAAGCGACCAGGGCAGCACCACGAGCCAGGGCTGTACGGTCTGGACCATGGAACAATAGGTTTTCCACTATCACGCCAGTGGACCTCTGGACAACCACCCCAGAGGAAGTCCTGGAACAATCACCAGGCACATACCCCAATGACATATCTGTCCAGTCAAGGGTGGACATGGAAGACCGCCATGAGAAACACAGTCAAACATGGAATCAAAGTGGTAAAAGCGGTGAGAGAAGAGGCAGAGGCATGTGAGATACCTGGAACAGACCAGGACATGTGGCCTGGAGCAGGAACTGACCTGCCCAACCACATACGGAGTGTCTCTGGTTTCTGCAAAGAGGCAAGTGCGATACATGGACCAGACCATGACACTTGGCCTGGGACTGGAATCGACCAGCATCCCAGAACGCCTGGAACCGACCAGGGTTTTTGAAAGGCAGGAATGGGTCAACATCATACCCCGCCTACAATATTTCTCATAGATGTTCTCCAGTGTTTGTGTCAGGAAGTAACTCACAATCGATCACTATGCCTGTTACTCTCTATCCTCCTGACTGCACTGCGTTCAAAAGCATTGACATGAAAGCCCTCATCGACTCAGGGGCAACCAGTTGCTTTATCGACTACGCTACGGTAGTGGCATGCGATATACCCACTACACGACTCAAGACTCCCCTGTGGGCGAGCAATGTCGACAGATCACCCAATAAAAATGGCCTAATATGAAAACAGGCATCGGTGCTAATGCAACTTGGAGAAACCACCAAACTCCAAGACTTCCTTGTTATTGACTGTGGCAAGGACAAGATCATCCTAGGGCTCCCATGGCTCCGAGATCGCAATCCAGAGATTAACTGGAGTACAGGAACTGTTCATATTCGTGATACGGAACCAACCATACAGGAACGAACGAGGGGACGAGAAGACATTGTGGCTGAGGCCCATACTATTAACATCTTCAATAGGAAATGCCAGATGAACAAAATATGGTGACGATGAGCTCTGTGGTGGAAGCAAAATGTCAATCCGTTACTTACAGCAAGGACCAATGAGGTTCATCTAAAGGTACCTGATGTGGAACCGACCACACAGCGAGAGGAGATACTGGGGCTCATAGAATGTGAGGAGGAGGATGATGAAGAGCCAGCCAGACCCTCTATTAAGAAAACTATGATCTCAACTTCTCTCACACAAGACGTGAAGAAGAACAAGACAGAACTCCCACGGGACTTCTGAGACTTTGAGGATGTCTTCCAGAAAAAGGATGACAGTCCCCTTCTGCCTGACCAGTCGTTCGATCACGGCATAGATCTAGATGACTCTTTCCAACCCAAGGTTGCCAAGGCCTACCTGCTTAACCCTAAGGAGTGAGAGGCATGTAAAGATTTCATTGACGAGCACTTGAAAGCCGGATGCATTTGCCCATTGAACTCCCCCATGGCATCACCCTTCTTTTTTGTCTCAATGAAGGACAGTAATCTTTGCCCCTGCCAAGACTACCGCTACCTCAATGAGCACACCATCAAGAATGCTTACCCTCTCCCGCTCATTGGAGACATAATGGATCAGCTCAAGGGATCTCGTTACTTCACAAAAATGGATATTTGATGGGGCTATAATAACATCCAGATCAAGACCAGAGACGCCTGGAAGGCGGTGTTCATTACGCCCTTTGGCCTCTTCAAGCCTCTCATCATGTTTTTCAGCTTGTGCAACAGTCCGGCGATTTTTTAGTCGTTCATGGACTTCATATTCAAGGATATGGGAGCGGAAGGATGGTTGATCATCTACATGGATGATATGTTGATCCATTCTAGGGATCTTAACGAACATCACCAATGAACGAGGTGAGTTCTAGAACAGTTACGAGAAAACCGTCTCGGCCTCAAATTAGAAAAATGTACTTTTGACGCATCCGAGGTTGAATTCCTCAGGATGGTTGTTAAAGAGGGTATCATCACGATGGACCCTACCAAGGTTTCGGCAATCTCTTCCTGGGAACCACCTACATCGGTTCACGCAGTCCGCTCATTTATAGGGTTCTGCAACTTTTACCACAAGTTTATTCTGAACTTCTCGGAAATTGCTAGGCCGATCTTGGATTTAACAAAGAAAGGGCAGCCGTGGTCCTGGATGCATGAGCAACAGAAGGCTTTCAACCTCCTCCAAAAGGCCTTCACTTCTAAACCTGTATTGGTAATGCCAGACACCTCCAAGCCATTTTTTGTTATGACTGACGCATCTCTAACGGCCTCTGGAGGAGTTTTGATGCAGAAGGATGCCAATGGCGACTTACACCCTTGCTGCTACATTTCTAGCACATTCTCACTGGTGGAACAAAACTATGACATATATGATCGAGAACTTCTAGTGGTTATATGTGCGCTAGAAGAATGGCGACATTACCTGACTGGAACCGACCAGCCCGTAACTGTGCTCACAGACCACAAGAATCTGTGCTACTTCAAGGACCCCCGAAAGCTATCTAGGTGGCAAGCTAGATGGTTATTAACACTACAGGACTACGACCTCCTGTTCCAACATGTACCTGGGAATAACATGGCCCCAGCAGATGCTCTCTCTTGGAAAGATGTGTTGGACACATCAGTTGACAATGCCAAAGTCACGCTGCTCCCTGGAGAGCTATTCTTGAAACAAATTGACACCGACCTCTGGACCACTATTGAGCAGTCAACCACCCATGACGACTTTGTCATCAGTCAACTTCGCCAACTTCATGAGGGTATCTTGGGAATCCCTTGCTCTTCTGTTCATGATTGGCGATATGATGATGGCATACTCTATTTTAAGGATCAGGCCTATGTCCCTGAAACTCACCAGAATGACCTCCTCCATGTCATCCATGACTTGCCTGCAGGTGGTCATGGTGGTTACTACCAAACCGTTAATTAGGTACAGCGTGACTATTGGTGGCCTGGACTCACCTCCTTCGTGTGTCGTTTCGTCCAGGGCTGCACAACTTGCCAGGCGAACAAGGTCAACACCCATCCCACCGTCCTACCTCTCACCTCTCTTCCAGTCGTTTCCTCCCATCCTTTCCAGTGCTTGTTGGTCGATCTCATTACGGACTTGCTGCCGTCCCACGGATTTGATTTGGTTATGGTCGACCATGGCCTTACTAAGGGGGTAATTTTCACCCCAACTCACAAGAGTGCGGATGCCAAGGGCGTGGTGCAGCTCTTCTTCGAAAAAGTCTTTCCACACTTTGAACTCCACGACAAGGTTATCTCAGACCGTGGTCTGCAGTTTGCCTCAGCCTCCACTCTAGAACTAGTGAGGCTCCTTGAGTATGATCCACTCCTCTCTTCCACCTACCACCCACAGACCAACGGAGAGACAGAACGTGTCAATCAGGAATTGGAAACCTATCTTCGGATCTATTGCCAATGGTGGAATTCTGTCACAACTCTTCTGTCCATTCTGTAACAGGAAAGACTCCATTTAGCTTGATGTTTGGGTATGAGCCAAGGGCCTACCCATTGATTGGAACCACCACCTTCCTTCCCGCCTTAGAGAAATGCCTGGGAGACCTCAATGAGGCTTGCAAGGAAGCCACTGCTGCCCATGAAAAGGCACAACGATATATGCGTGAACGAGTCACATCTAAATTCAAACCATGGAAAGTAGGAGATAAGGTATGGCTCGAGGGCCGTAACCCGAGACTCCACTACCCTTCCCGAAAACTAGCCCCCCGATGTGAGGGACCATTTGAAATTTCACAGGTCATTTCGCCTGTTTTGTACAAACTCCGACTGCCCAGAACGTGGAAAATCCATAACGCCTTCCACGCATTGCTCTTGGCTCCCTATCAGGAAACCGCTGAACATGGACCAAACTTCATTCCACTTCTGCCAGACATAATAGATGGAGAGGAGGAATTTGAAATTGAACAGATCTTAGCCCATCGGGGCTCTGCTCGACGCCATCACTATCTTGTTTCGTGGAAAGGATACCCATCCTCTGAAAACACCTGGGAACCCGAGTCCAACTTAGGACATGCGGTGGACCTCTTAGATAAATATAAGGCCAGGGATCCAGTCGCCTTCCCTCCTTAAACCCTCAATTCCTCACTTGCTTTTGAGTAGAGCCCTGGCTCCTCCATTGTCATCGCCATCCTTACCGAACTCTTGATGTCCTCTTTGTCGCTTAATGCAGCCCCCTTCCAACTACCAGTCCGCATCCACCGTCTCCCAGATCGCTCCTGATGAATTCTCTTTGCTTCCACATTGGAGAACCCCACTATTGCCCGTGCCCTATCACACCTACCCTCTTATAGAGACAGCCCGATTCTCCAATCTTTGGGAATCATCTTTCATATGTACACCACCAGACAGACACTCCACGCCCAGCTCTTTCCAGATGGGACCCTGCCTGTCTACACCACTGCCATGGAACAGGCGATCCACACTTCTAGAGATGCCATCCTTGATGCCTTCCATGACCACAGATTCTCTGATGTCCTCTCTGTGGTACATACCCCCCTGTTCATGCACGTTCTGCAACCCATCGTCAATACTGTCCCCACCCATCTACAAGCTTACTACCTGGACAACAACCCAGATCACCCCTGGGATAGCAACACTTGGGCCAGAAACCCAAGACGAACCATCTGGGATGACAACTCCACCGTCACCCCCAGCTCCCCCTTGACCCCCGACTCCACATCCACAGCACCATTGCCTGTCCCACCTCCAAACCCACCTGCAGCTAGTGACGATTCCGGAGCCAGAAGTTCTGGCGCTGCTCCAGGACTTAGCAGCAATACTATTCCTGGATTGCTTCCCACTCTCCCTGCAGACCACCCCAACATCCTCACTTTCCTCGCTACTGTACCCCTCCTCGGATGAGAGACCCCTACCCCAGAGCCCAAGCACGTATGTATTCCCTGCTCGAGAACATCCCACCACTCTGACACCCTCCCGTCATCCTCATACAGTGACTCCAAAAACCCTTTCCATGCTAACCTAGATGGTGGTGCGCGAAGCGCACCACCAAGCACTGTGGGAATCATGCTTAGCCTTGGTGGGGTCATAAATAGTACATACTCTTGGCTACCAAAATGCCTCCTAGGTCATGTGATTTGGTTCACACCCTGTGGAGATATGGCCATTTTAAAAGAGCAATACCATGGAAAGGGTTTTTTCACT
>JBBPJO010000130.1:0-21569 GCA_038088815.1 Boletus nobilissimus | reverse complement strand
AGGGACAAGGGGAAAAGCTAGTTCTTTTGTAACGCACAGCGTAGTAGTGACGTAGCGTGCTGCGATACAAAGACAAAGTCGCGCGTAAAGAAGAGAGAGCGAGTGACGAGTAGAGGAATTCTCAAGGAGCGATGCCGAGCTTCGAGACGACGCGAAGCCTAAGCAGGTCTCACCTATCTAGGAATCTCACTAGACTCGGTGGTCACTAGAAACTACACTGGTATTGCGTAGAACTAGCTTAGGGAAATTACAGGAGGGTGAGAGAGCGCCCTTATATACGGTAGGCCCCTTCTAAATAAGGAAGGGATGCGCAGCATCCGCAGCAACTAAAGTATGACTCGGTGCGCAGCAGTAGAGTCAATACGAGTCATGACGAGATATAAATAGAAAGGCTATGCCGCAGGCGGTGAAGTCCAAATAAGGCGACTGCAGCGGAACAGGAAGTAAGTCTGAATAAGGTATAGGCGGGGCGCCGTGTGAGACGGAAAGGAATAGAGATCGGGAAACGTATCTGGTATAATGGAGGACAACTCCATTACGAATACAACCACGTACGGTGAAGAGAACGAGACTGGAAGGTGAGTGAATGGAAAAGTATAGAAGAAAAGGTGTACCCCCTCATAAACCGTAACACTATCTAACTACTTTAGCTAGATTGCTACTGAGATGAGTTATGTATTAAACACTCTTCAAATGAGCTCCAAATGAGCTGTCAATGAGCTAATAATAAGCTGCTTCTTGGTGACCAAATCCACTCCTTTTATACATAATTACATGAGGCTGTGTTACTCTATATATCCACTTCTGGGCTGTGCACTCTCCCTACAGCTTACCAAGCACAAGTGATCTGATTGGTTGGCCAAGAGAATGATTACTAATGATAGGGGCGTGGCTGTGCACAAAGGCCAGTGAATTTGCACAGGTATAAGGCTATGTGTTGCCATGACAACACTCAAACTCTATAATTTTGTAAATAGAGCCACACTAAATCCCATGCTGTGCTGGAATCAGGTGACTTCATCTCTGTGCAATACTCAGGGGCTTTCCCATTTTAGGAAGCTAATGGTTATCTACAATACTAGGGTAGTAAAGGGTAATAGACTGGATATCATCAGAGATTTAGGAATATCTCTGGAAGGAATAAAGCTAACAAGGTAAAACTTGGTAGACAGGTAGCTTACACAAGGGGCTACCTGTGTATAAAATATGAGAATATTCCAGCTGTGGGTTGGTCTGGAACTATGGTTTTCATATCAGGACTCAGCATGATATTGATTTTGTGCAGGTCAATGCCACCACTTTCAATGGATGTCAAGGTGTAATGCTCCATTGAGCCACTGGCTTTTCCAGTGTCTGACGTTGTGCACACACCATGGCTCTCTTTGTGGAATCAAATGAGGAATAGACATGCGCTAACATAGTATACTGTCATTCTTGGCAGATCATGTGTGTTCTTCTTAGAATTTAGTCTGTGCATGAGTAAGCAAGGTGGTGCAGCTCTTTGCTTCTTGCCACCTCACTGCAGCATCCACAGTACTCAGTGGAGGAGCATCTGACTTCTGGCATCTTGTCGTTTTTGCACTTTCTTCACTCCTTCTAATCTTTCCATCTTTCCAATGGAAGACCCTAATCTAGCAGTAGCTCCAGACTTTACTACTGACAACTTCACTGAAGAACATGAAGTTGTTATTAATGCAGGACTCACCGCCATTCAAGTGGCAGAGGCCTGTTACGATTTACTCTTTTCTCTACTTCTTTTCTTGATCCTTGTACTACCATCGTATGTTTGAGTCCCGCCTAGAACTGTATTTCCTTTCTTCCATCACTGACTCATTCCTACCACATGATCGCATCCCCACTTGCTTCGTCAGCGATTCCTTCCATCATATTCCACTAATTTCCATGATGTTCTATGCCTACCCTTAACCTTTCTGTTGTCTATATATTAGTTGTCAAATTACCTTTGTATTCCCAGTTTAGACCTCCTTGGAATACATCTCGTATCTGTGCTTTCCAAGCCTTGACTTGTCGTTGACACTAGATCGACTCCTTGATCCCCTTGAACCTTCGAACCTCCATTACACTAGCATTAGACTAGTGTCTCTTAGACCTATTGGACTTCGTACCGCCATTGAGGGTACGCTTACTCAGAAACCCCTTCGTTCCTTCGTGACCTTCCCAAGGCTATGTCCAACCCTACCCAGGCCAGTCGTAACAAAAGGTCTAAACTCTCGCATTGTGGCTACCACCGCTGTAGTACTGCACCATAGCCAACCAATCCCCTTGAACCCCCTACCCCACCCTACGACGACTGTGGGGCCTCCCTGCAGAAGAACCCACTCCCTCCAAAACCTCCACCTCTTCTACTGACAAAGAGGAAGAAACCAATTTCCCAGACACTGATGTTACTCTTCCCTCCACCGAGGAAGACGACAACACCCTAGCCCTCTCCCATCAACTATCTGCATCCCTCTCCCTTCCACATGTCCCCACTCCACCTTCACCTACCCCCATCGCTCAAACCGGACGAATCTTTGGACCCCCTCTCCTCACCAGACCACCGTCACCCATGACTTCCACCTCAAAACCCACGGAGCTCTGCCTTGGAGCCCCAGAACCATATGATGGCTCCCCTGAAACCGCCAACCAATGGCTCAACACTGTTTGATTCTACTTCGTGGTCAATGAAACAGTCTATGACACCGATGCTAAGAGGATTGCCTACGCCCTCTCCCACATGACCAAGGGCTCCGCCCTCACCTGGGCAAACACCTTCCGTCAGACCGCTATCAAAGCCTCTACCATCTCCTTCAGATCCTTCACAGATTTCTGCACCGCTTTTAAGCAAACCTTCGAACAGAAAGACACCGTTGCCAATGCGGTCTCCTGGCTCACTACTAAGCGGATGTCCCTGAACCCTAAGAGGAAAGGAGAGTACCTCCCCTCCCTTGCAACATACACTGCCGAGTTCAAGAGCAATGTAATGCTCTCTGGCATCACTGACAACAATGTCCTGATTGGATTCTACTCGGTCAGGATCCCTGAACCTCTGATGCGACGAATCTACTCCATGGACACCACCCCCACCACCATCACTGACTGGTATGCTAAAGCTGCCCAATTCCAATCGCAGTTCGATCATGCCAAGGAGATTGGTCATCTTCGCTCTGGAGGACCAACCAACCCTTACCACTGTTACTCCCCTTCGAACTACTCCCGCATCGCCAAAGACCCTAATGCCATGGATGTAGACGTCATCAAAGTAGGGAAGCTTACCCCCGAAGAACAACAACGATGCATCACGAAGGGACTTTGCTTCCGCTGCCACAAATCCGGCCATCTTAGTAGCAAATGCCCCTCTTTCTCCTCCCAAGAGCCAAAGAAGAAGACTGTCCAAGCGGTTACCAAGGAAGAACCTATCCCCGCCTTACTGGAGGTAGAAGACGATGATGACAAAGAAGAAACCCCAGGAGCGACTGTTAGGAAGGTCCACTTCTCCCTGGATTTTTGAAAAGAGGGCCTCCCGCAATGCAAGACCCTCTCTCTGCTATGTGTGCCTCTGTACTTGTATCAACCACGTTGAAAGCAATAAAAATCCCAGTTATGCTTATCGATCCCCAGAGCACCTGAAAAGCCATTGTAACCCACACCCTCATTGACAGTGGTGCCGAAATATCCTGCATCGACTGGGATTTCATATGGGAACATAGACTCCCCACTGAGAAACTTGATGAACCAATCGTCATAAAAAATGTCGACCAATCTACAAATAAACGAGGCAGTATTAAACACTCCACCACCATATTCCTCGACCTTGAAGGAATTACTCACAAAGTCCCCCTCTACATCATGCACTGCGGGAATGAAAATCTCATCCTTGGACTTCCCTGGCTCAGAAAAACTAACCCCGTCATCGATTGGACTCGCCAAACCATCTCTATCCCCGAACTCTCTGACGAATCGGCTGAGCTTTACCAAAAGCGAACCTCCACGCCTCGTCTCCAAACCTCCTCCAAACCTACCCCTTGCACCCCTTGTCATCATTCGGTCCACGCTGTCCATGATGCTTGCCTCTTTGACTACCTAGGCACTGAATCCAAGTCAGCATTTTATGCCCGAGCCAAAGAATGGTATTCTGTTAATCAAATCATCTGCTTTGGTTCTTGCTTTGCCCCCCTTGGATCCCCCATTGTTGCTAGGCTCACCAATGCCACTCAACTGGCCATGGATGCTGAATGAGCCAAACCCTCAGTCTCCCTGCCTCCCGAATACCAAGAATACTCTGATGTTTTCTCGAAGGAAACCGCAGATCACCTCCCTCCCTCTTGCCCCTATGACCACGAAATCAATCTCGATGAATCGTTCAAACCTAAAATCGGAAAGATCTATCCCCTCACCCCAGACGAACAAAAGGCAAGCAAAGACTTCCTTGACGAAAACCTTCGTGCCGGAAAGATCCGCCCCTCCAATTCTCCACAGGCCTCTTCGTTCTTTTTTGTCAGTAAGAAAGACGGAAAGCTTCATCCTTGTCAGGACTACTGCTACCTGAATGAACATACCGTCTGAGATGCCTATCCCCTTCCCCTGATCTCCAACCTCGTTGACAAACTGAAGGAGCCAAACTCTTTACCAAGTTTGATGTTCGGTGGGGCTACAACAATGTTTGCATCAAAGACGGACACCAGTGGAAAGCGGCCTTCATCACCCACAAGGGCCTCTTCAAACCCCTTGTTATGTTCTTCAGATTGAACAACTCTCCTGCTACCTTCCAACAATTCATGAACGACTCCTTCTGAGACATGATCACCGAAGGATGGCTCATCATATACATGGACGACCTCCTTATCTTTTCCCCAGATCCGAAAACCCATGAGGAACGGACAAAACGAGTCCTCCAACACATGCAGGAACTTTACCTCCATCTTAAACTCGAAAAATGTACCTTCACCACTACCGAGGTTGAATATCTCGGAATGATTGTCAAACCCGGTCAACTCACTATGGACCCTGTCAAGCTCGATGGCATTGCCAAATGGCCTACCCCAACTAAAGTAAAGGAAGTCTGCTCCTTCCTTGGCTTTGCCAATTTTTACCAACGGTTTATCCCCAACTACTCCACCGTCACCCGCCCCCTCATAGACCTCACCAAGAAGAATGCCGGCTGGTCTTGGACCCCAGCCTGCCAATCAGCCTTCGATTCCCTTAAATCCCTCTTTCTATCAAAACTGGTACTTAACCTTCCCAACCCTGCTGCCCCCTTCACCATCACCACTGATGCCTCGAAGCATGCCTCCAGAGCTATACTCCTCCAAACCGACACCAACGGAGACTGGCATCCTTGCTCCTATCTCTCCACTTCCTTCTCCCCTGCAGAACGAAACTATGACATTTATGACCGAGAACTCCTAGCCATCATCCAAGCCCTAAAGGCCTGGTGTCACTACCTCCACGGGTCCCCATTCCCCATCCAGGTCTTTACCGACCACAAAAACCTCACCTACTTCTGCCAGGCACAATGCCTAAACCGTTGACAGGCTTGCTGGCTTCTTGACCTCGCTGACTTCGACCTAAAAATGATACATGTTCCTGGCCACCTCCTAGCAGGACCTGATGCCCTCTCCCATCGCCCTGACCTTTTCCCTGATGAACTGGACAACGAAGGAACTACCCTCCTCCCTGAAACCCTTTTCGTCTGTGTCATTGATGCTGCATTGCAGGAGAAGGTCTCTTCCTCTTCGCAGGAAGATCCCCTCGTTCTCCAAGCTTTGCAAGCCCTCAACAGATCAGTTCCCCCCGCCTTCCATTCTTGTCTCTCCGACTGGGCTTTTCAACATGGCGTCCTTACTTATCAAGGACGTGCCTACCTTCCACCCAATGATTCCCTCTGCCGCTCTGTAGTCTCCCACTGCCATGACCATGCCACGGCTGGTCACCCAGGATATCTTAAAACTCGCCAACTCGTGTCTGCAGAATTCTGGTGGCCCAGTCTCGCTCAGTTCATCCAAAAATACATCGAGGGATGTTCTGTCTGCCAGCAGGCTAAGGCCAACACTCACCCCACCATTCCCTCAACCTCCCCCATCGCTTCCTCTGCCTCCCGACCCTTCCAGCAGGTCTCCTGTGACCTGATCACCGATCTTCCCCTCTCCCACAGATTTGATTCCCTTTTGGTCGTGGTGGACCACGGCCTTATGAAGGGGGTGATTCTTTGTCCCACGAAGAAAACCATTACTGCAGCTGGTGTTGCCACCCTCTTTTTCCACAAAGTATACCATTGCTTTGGCCTCTATGACAAAATCATCTCTGACCGTGGTCCCCAATTCGCCTCTGCCTTTGCAAGAGAACTTGGAAAACTCCTCAACTATGACCTTGCCCTCTCCACTGCTTATCATCCCCAAACCGATGGCGAAACCGAACGAGTCAACCAGGAAGTAGAAACCTATCTCCGAATCTACTGTGGAAACAACCCTTCCTCATGGTCTGACTTCATTACCCACGCAGAATTCGCCCACAATCACTGCCCTCACTCCATCACCGGCAAATCCCCACTCTATCTCATGATGGGATATGAACCCTGTGCTCTTCCCACGGTAATCCCTGACACCCATATCCCCGCAGTCGAAACTCACCTCACCTCCCTTTCCTCCACTCGCAACGAAGCTCTCGCTGCCCATGAACTAGCCCGACAAGTCATGCGAGCCCAAGGAAACCAAAGCTTTGTACCATTTGCCAAAGGAGATAAAGTCTGGCTCGAAGCCTGAAACCTGAAACAACGCTTTTCCTCCCCTAAATTCGATCCAAAAAGGGAAGGACCCTTTACCATCACGAAAGTCTTATCTCCCTTGACATATCAACTCCGCTTATCAAAGACCTGGAAGATACACCCGGTCTTCCATGCATCCCTTCTTTCCTCTTATCGTGAGAACTCCATCCATGGCCCTAACTTCCCTTCTCCTCCACCGGATCTTATCCAAGGAGAAGAAGAATACGAAATTGAAAAGATCCTATGCCACCGTGGCCCTCCTTCAGGCCGCATGTTCCTGATCTGATGGAAAGGATATTCTGCCAAAGAAGACTCATGGGTTCCCGAGCGGAACCTCAACAACACAAAGTCCGCCCTCTCTGACTATAAAAAACTTCATCCCTCTGCCTTCTCTCCTTAAACCGAATTCTCTTCTACTCCTCTCCTACTATGTCCTCAGTATCGCTTTCTGTTTCCTCTGAATCTTCTCTTTCCCCTTTGAACACCGCTTCTTCTCTTCCTGCTCCAGAAACCCCTGCCATCGCCACTGTTGAACCATGCAATCCCCCTGAGAACCCTGCCTGGGGAAGCTGGCTCGTCGCTGGAATCCCCAGGAAGTCCTCCCCCAGACCCATTGCCTTTCACTGGTCCCCTCCTACATCCCCTTCCCCGCTTAGCTTAGAACCCACTCCTGCTACCCCGGTACAGCCTACAACCCCCTCCCCTCCCGCCGTCATCGCAGTAGATCTCCCCCTTCTTGTGAATGACCTCAGACCCTCTCGAGGAAGCGTCCCTACTCCTATGTATGTCCAAACCCTCGAGCATTACCTATTGGACTCTCGTTTGTCCATTCCCCTTGAGGCCCACATGGACATGGATTCCGTGTTCCTTGCACTGTATAGAGCATATCACCAGACCATGAGACTTTCCCTAGTCACCAACGACCTCACCTTTTTCCCCTCTGACCCTATGGATCACCGATGGGTTGCTTCTTGCCAGAAGGGGATCTTAAAGAACCTTCACCAAGCGATGTTCCAGATGGAATTTGGAGAGTTTATCCAGGACGTTGATCGCTACTGCTGTGAAACCACCGCCGCTCAGATTGCCTCTGCTAGGACTATTCCCCTAGTTGGAGAACCTCTCCTCCCCCTCTGAGTATACCACCGCCCCCGAGCCCATCTCCTCTACCCCTTCTGCATCCTCCTCCGCCCTCTCCCCAGAGGAGTTACTCGCATTGGACCATGCCAAACAAAACAATGACCGCTCCACCACCAATCTTCATACTGCTGAGATCCTTCAAAACAACACCATCCTGCCAAGCGACCCTTGCTACTCCAATTTCTGTCACCAGTGTCATCGCCTTGGGCATATTCGTCGTAACTGCCCCATCTACCAATGCCCGATCATTGGATGTTGCCAATGGGCACCCAGGCATTCTCAGACCAACTGCCCCTTCGCTACCAGGTGCCCCGCTCTTGCAGACAGGATTTCTGCTGGTCCCATTCGTTCCCACGCATCCTCTCTGGCGGAACGCATTTCCGATGTCCCTGCTCGGGGAAACCATCCTTGTCCTGATTTCTCTAACTATCACTCTTGTTGTCCCTCCCACTCCTCTACTTCATCCCAAAGGTCGTCTCGTGGCTCCACCCACTCTTCTCACTCTACCAATCCTCGCCACCCTCTCCTCCTCGTCATCATCCTTTACCATCCCCTGTACTTGATGACCCTATCGACGAAGAAGGCTACACTAACATCACCAGTTCCCCCGGCCCCTCCTACTCCTCTATGTGGGATTAACTCTTTTCTTCAACGGTGTTTCGAATCTACTGCGGGGGTAATGTTACGATTTACTCTTTTCTCTACTTCTTTTCTTGATCCTTGTACTACCATCGTATGTTTGAGTCCCGCCTAGAACCGTATTTCTTTTCTTCCATTGCTGACTCATTCTGTTATGGTCTACGAGGGGGTACACTTTTTCCTTACACTTTTTCGTTCACTTGACTTCTAGTCTCATTCTCTTCACCGTACACAGTTGTATTCGTAATGGAGTCGTCCTCCATTATACCAGATATGTTTCCCGATCTCTTTCTCTTTCGTCTCACACGGCGCCCCACCTTTTACCATATTTAGACTTCCTTCCTGTTCTGCCAGTCACCTTATTCAGACTTCACCGCCTGCGGCATAGCCTCTTCTTATGACTTGCTACAACTCATACGCTGCACATTGAGTCATATCTTAATGACTGCGGATGCTGCGCATCCTTTCCTTATTTAGAAGGGGCCTACCATATATAAGGGCAGTCTCTCGCACTCCTGTAATTTCCCTAAGCTAGTTCTACGCAATATCAGTGTAATTTCTAGTGACCACCGAGTCTAGCGAGATTCCTAGATAGGTGAGACCAGCTTAGGCTTCGTGTCGTCTCGAAGCTCAGCATCGTTCCTTGAGGATCCCTCTATTCATCACTCACTCTCTCTTCTCTACGCGTGAACTCTTCTTTGTATCGCAGCACACTACGTCACTACTACGCTGTGTGTTACAGTAATGCCTTCATGAAAGCTGCACTGATGAACTCCCCTCCATTGTCCGAGTGACTCCCAAAGTGCCTTGACAATGCGCAATGCCCAAGTGGTTTGTTCAATTCCACTTTCACTCCAGTGGCAACAAGAGGTAATCATTTTATGGATTCACCTCCCGGGTGTCCCATTCTTGCATGCCAGAGATCCCATGAAGTGCGGACCTTCACAAAGTTCGTGCTTTCGTCATCAGCAAGGGCACAGATTTCCTTGTAGATCAGAGTTCCAGAATTGAGCTCATCGGGATGGATGAAACAGAGATTTAGATAGCACAGACTCCCGGATAGAGGCATCTCCCCCATGACCTGACCCTGGTATGAGAGGCAGCAGTGAGGTCCAGTAGTCAAGCTAGAACCTCTGAAATTGCAATCCCAGCCTTTCTGTAACATCTGTCCAACAGAGAGCAAGTTCAGCAGTCCCCCAGGAGCATGCAGGCAGTCCTTTAGCATTACATGATAGGTGTTCTCCCCGAGCATCATGTTGACAATGCAAGTTCCCCACCCAGTGGTGAACAATTTCCCGTGATTCGCAGTTTTGACAGTCAGATGATCCTCTTGGGTAAAGTCGAGAAAATATCCTCTGTCCTTGATAAGGTGCAAGGTGGTACCAGAATCTAGGATAGTTGTGAATGCATGGGGGGGACAAGGCATGTGACCTCCTCAATGATGGCTGCACAAGATAGGTCTTGTCAATGACTCTCTGCGCTGGCAGATGAGGTAGCTAGGGGGGTGGTGGAACACACTGGCGTCAATGTTGGAGATGATGTTGTGACAACTGTGGTCTCCATTTCCTTGTGCCTGTTGTGAATCCAAGATGGTGCTTTGTCCTCCATGCCACCACCAGGCCAGTAGCAGTGATCCCTGTCATGCATATTGGCCCTAGACTTTCCTACACAGCACAGGTTGATACATTTGATCCCTTGCGGGTTATTTTTGTGGATGTGAATCCTGGTAGCTGAGTTGGTTCTAGAACTGCCCCTGGTCTCGTTGATTGCAGCATTGGCATACTCCAAGCCTGGCAATGCAAGTTTGCATCTGCCTATGATCACGTTTGCCTTTTCCATGAGTAGCTTAGCTGCTTCTTTGAACATAAAAGGGGTTGGAGTAGATGTGCTTGAAGTGGTAGTGGGGGAGCTCGAAATGCTCAGCTTGCTCAACATGAGTTTGTGAAAAATTTCCCATTCGACACCATTGGGTAGACCCTGCAGTAAGTTGAAGATGGATTCTTTGGTGGTGTACGTCACTCCCATTTGAATGAAGCAATGACGGGTGTCCTCGAAGACTCCGATATAGCGGGTCACATCTTCTGCATCCTTCATCTTTTCTGAGTGTATGGTCATATGTAGTTCATATTGGGAGAGTATGTCATTTCGGGAGTAATGTTGTGCAAGGACTTCCCATTGTTGATGTGCAGTGTTATGTTACGGTTTACTGAGGGGGTACACTTTTTCACTTGATCATTTGTTCACTCGACTCCTAGTCTCACTCTCCTTACCATACACAGTTGTATTTGTAATGGAGTCATCCTCCATTATACCTGATATGTCTCCCAATTCTTTTCTCTTTCCATCTTACACAGCGCCCCACCTATACCTATACTTAGACTTCCTTTCCATTCCGCCACAGTCACCTTATTCGGACTCCACCGCCTGCGGCCTAGCCTTTATATGTTATGGTTTACAAGGGGGTACACTTTTTCTATTACGCTTTTTGTTCACTCGCCTTCCAGTCTCATTCTCTTCACCGTGCGCAGTTGTATTCGTAATGGAGTCGTCCTCCATTATACCAGATACGTTTCCTGATCCCCTTTTCTTTCTGTCTCACACGGCGCCCCGCCCTTACCATATCTAGACTTCCTCTCCGTTCCGCCGCAGTCGCCTTATTCAGACTTCACCGCCTGCGGCATAGCCTTTGTTTATGACTCGCTATGACTTGTCTCGACTCACATGCTGCACATCGAGTCACATATTTACGACTGCGGATGCTGCGCATCCTTTCTTTATTTAGAAGGGGCCTACCGTATATAAGGGCACTCTCTCGCCCTCCTGTAATTTTCCTAAGCTAGTTCTACACGATACCAGTGTAGTTTCTAGTAACCACCAAGTCTAGCGAGATTCCTAGATAGGTGAGAACAGCTTAGGCTTCGCGTCGTCTCGAAGCTTGGCATCGTTCCTCGAGGACCCCTCTACTCATCACTCGCTCTCTCTTCTCTACGCGCGAACTCTTCATTGTATCGCAGCACGCTACGTCACTACTACACTGTGCGTTACATTATATTTCTGACTCGTCATGACTCTTCATGGCTTGTACTGACTCTTATGCTGCACATCGAGTCATACATTTGTGACTCCCTATGACTAGAGGTGCTGCGCACCATTTCCTTATTCAGAAGGGGCCTACCATATATAAAGGCACTCTCTCGCCCTCCTGTATTTTCCCTAAGCTAGTTCTACACAATATCAGTGTTGTTTCTAGTGACCTCCAAGTTCAGTGAGCGCTAAGTCCATACCTGAATAGGAGAGACCGCCCAGGCTTCGTGTCGTCTCGAAGCTCGGCACTCAGACTACAAACTTCACTCGTACCCTCGCTCTTTTCTTCATCCTCATTGGAGCTTAGTATCTTAGTATTGCAGCATGCTACGCTGTGCGTTACAAAAGAACTAGCTTGACCGCTTGTCCCTACTCTCACGTAGAGGACACTCCCCACACCCACCATATCCCATCCTGGCAGATTCAGAGTACCCTCTGATTCCGACTCTCCCCCTGAAGATCCCACCATGTCTGAAGTCAACAGGAGCCAAGGTTGGAACCCCAACTACCTCCCCTCTATCTCTGAATTAGCTGCCATCCCTCCCTGCCCCTCTACTCCGACCCCACCCAGATCGCCGATCCCCCCTGACAAGGAAGTCCCTGTAGTTTTCCACGATGTTGACCCGGAACCGACCGAGGCAACATCCCCTGACTTTGACCTGGCTCCAGAAGACAACAATATGGTTTCAGAAATAAAGGCCGGCCTTCCCAAGGACTTATCCAGGGAGGCAGAGGATGCCAACAGATGGCTCTGCTCAATGGAAGCCTACTTCACCATCAATGATAAGCTTTTCATGGATACAACCAAATGCCTTACTTTTCTGAATAAAATTAGTAAAGGCCATGGAAAGACCTTCGCTGAAGGATGGCTTATGAAACTGGGCAACACCCAGATACCGAATGAAGAAAAGACCTTCACACAGATCAGACAGGTGTTCAAGACCGCCTTCTCCCCTTACGACATAGCTGCTAAGGCCAGGATCAACCTCTCCAAACTTCACCAGGCTGCCGGAAAGGATTCTGACGGAATCTGGAGCGACGGATTCACCATGTATGCTTCCCAGTTCCAACTTCTCACCAAGAAATCTGGAATCACTGACAAACATGCTCTCGTGGAGTGGTTTATCCATGGTCTCAGTCCCAAGCTCGCAATGATGATCCTCTCTTGCAACAAGATCCCTGAAGACTACAAGGAATGGATAAAGAAGGCTGGCCAGTTCTCCCAACAACTGCAGAGGATTGGAGACTTACGAAAGGGTGTTCCTCATATCTTGGCACCCTCTTCTCGTTCGCACCGAGACCCGTACACGATGGACATAGATGCCATATGCCTATCACCAACTTAGCATGCTGAGTATATGCGGAGCAATAAGTGCTTTATCTGTCACAAGGTTGGCTGTAGGTCTGGAACCGACTGGACTTCACATTCCTGCCTGACCACATCCTCCAGACACACCGCACATCCTACTTACAAAGTCCCGCAATGACAGGCACGAACCACCACCACCATGGAGGAGGAGGATGAACTCTCAGCTTACCTAGAAGGAATGGGTAGCACTGAGAAAGGCGCCACAATTAAGATCCTCAAAACTGCTTTCGGGGAGGGCAGCTCGTCTGCGGACGAGGAGGAAGGCTACCAAGCCATGGCTGAGGTAAGAACAGCCACTTACCAAGAGTGCCAAAAGGAAGTGACCAGGGCAGCACCACAAGCCAGGGCTGTATGGTCTGGACCATGGAACAATAGGTTTTCTGCTATCGCGCCGGCGGACCTCTGGATAACCACCCCAGAGGAAGTCCTGGAACAATCACCAGGCACATACCCCAATGACGTATCTGTCCAGTCAAGGGTGGACGCGGATGCAGCTACTCCCAAGGGTCAAGGGATGGGGCTTGGACCGCAACCTTCTTCTCAAGAGACCGCCACGAGAAACACAGTCAAACATGGAATCAAGGTGGTAAGAGCGGTGAGAGAAGAGGCAGAGGCATGTGAGATACCTAGAACCGACCAGGACACGTGGCCTGGAGCAGGAACCGACCTTCCCAACCGCATACGGAGTGTCTCCGGTTTCTGCGAAGAGGCAAGTACAATATGTGGACCCGACCATGATACTTGGCCTGGGACTGGAACCGACCAGCATCCCAGAACACCTGGAACTGACCAGGGTTTTTGAAAGGTGGGAATGGGTCAATGTCATACCCTGCCTATAATATTTCTCATAGATGTTCTCCAGTGTTTGTGTCAGGAAGTAACTCGCAATCGATCACTATGCCCGTTACTCTCTATCCTCCCGACTGCACTGTGTTCAAAAGTGTTGACACAAAAGCCCTTATCGACTCTGGGGCAACCGGTTGCTTTATCGACTATGCTACAGTAGTGGCATGCGACATACCCACTACACAACTCAAGACTCCCCTGCAGGCAAGCAATGTCAACAGATCACCCAATAAAAACGGCCTGATACAAAAACAGGCATCAGTGCTAATGCAGCTCGGAGAAACCACCAAACTCCGAGACTTCCTTGTTATTGACTGTGGCAAGGACGAGATCATCCTAGGGCTCTTATGGTTCTGAGATCGCGATCTGGAGATTAACTGGAGTACAGGAACTGTTCGTATTCATGATACGGAACCGACCATACAGAAACAAATGAGGGAACAAGAAGACGTTGCGGCTGAGGCCCATACTATCAACATCTTCAATAGGAAATCCCAGATGAACAAAATACGGCAGCGACAAGCTCTGTGGTGGAGGCAAAACGTTGATCCTTTACTCATGGCAAGGACCAATGAGGTTCATCTGAAGGTACCTGAGATACTGGGGCTCATAGAATGTGAAGAGGATGATGAAGAGCCAGCCTGACCCTCTATCAAGAAAACTACAATTTTGACTTCTCTCGCACAAGATGTGAAGAAGAACAAGATGGAGCTCCCGCAGGACTTCCAAGATTTTGAGGACGTCTTCCAGAAAAAGGACAACAGTCCCCTTCCGCCTTACTGGTCATTCAATCACAGCATAGATCTAGATAACTCTTTCCAACCCAAGGTTGCCAAGGCCTACCCACTTAACCCTAAGGAGCAAAAGGCATGTAAAGATTTCATTAACGAACACTTGAAAGCCAGACATATTCGCCCATCGAACTCCCCCATGGCATCTCCCTTCTTCTTTGTCTCGAAGAAGGATGGTAATCTTCCCCCCTGCCAAGACTACCACTACCTCAATGAGCACACCATCAAGAACGCTTACCCACTCCCACTTATTGGAGACTTGATGGACCAGCTCAAGGGATCCCATTACTTCACCAAGATGGATATTTGATGGGGCTATAATAACGTCCAGATCAAGACTAAAGATGCCTGGAAGGTGGCATTCATTACACCCTTCGGCCTCTTCAAGCCTATCGTCATGTTTTTTGGCTTGTGCAACAGTCCTGCAACTTTTCAGTCATTTATGGACTTCATTTTCAAGGATATGGTAGCGGAAGGATGGTTAATCATCTATATGGATGATATGTTAATCCATTCTAGGGATCTTAACAAACATCACCAATGAACAAGGCAAGTTCTAGAACGGTTACAAGAAAACTGTCTCGGCCTCAAATTAGAAAAATGTACTTTTGATGCATCCGAGGTAGAATTCCTCAGGATGGTCATTAAAGAGGGTATCATCGCAATGGACCCTACCAAGGTTTCAGCAATCTCTTCCTGGGAACCACCAATGTCAGTTTGCGCAGTCCGCTCATTTATAGGGTTCTGCAACTTTTACCGCAAGTTTATTCTGAACTTCTCGGAAATTGCCAGGCCGATCTTGGATTTGATGAAGAAAGGGCAGCCATGGTCCTGGACACACGAGCAACAGAAGGCTTTCGACCTCCTCCAAAAGGCCTTCACTTCTAAACCCGTATTGGTAATGCTGGATACCTCCAAGCCATTTTTCATTATGACTGATGTGTCTCTAACGGCCTCTGGAGGAGATTTGATGCAGAAGGACGCCAACAACGACTTACACCCTTGCTGCTACATCTCTAGCATGTTCTCACCAGCAGAATGTAACTACGATATATACAACAGAGAACTTCTAGCAGTTATATGTGCGCTAGAAGAATGGCAACATTATCTACTGTATCATCTTTAGATCAAAGTTGGCAAGGTTGAGAAGCCAGCGGGCTTGTCGTCGGTTTAAGCGTTGGGCCTGGCAGAAGTAAGTGAGGTTTTTGTGGTCAGTAAAGACCTGGATGGGAAAGGGGGAACCGTGGAGGTAGTGTTGCCAGGCTTTCAAGGCACGGATGATGGCCAGGAGTTCTTGGTCGTAGATGTCATAGTTCCGTTCAGCAGGGGAGAAGGAAGTAGAGAGGTAGGAACAAGGGTGCCAGTCGCCGTTAGTGTCAGTTTGGAGAAGAATAGCCCCAGAGGCATATTTGGAAGCATCAGTGGCGATGGTGAAGGGGGCAGCGGGGTCAGGGAGGTTAAGGACAGGTTTCAAGAGGAAGAGGGCTTTGAGGGAGTCAAAGGCCAATTGGCAGGCTGGGGTCCAGGACCAACCGGCATTCTTCTTGGTGAGATCTATGAGGGGGCGGGCAACAGAGGAGTAGTCGGGGATGAACCGTCGGTAGAAATTGGCAAAACCAAGGAAGGAGCGGACTTCCTTCACCTTGGTCAGGGTAGGCCATTTGGCGATGCCATCGAGTTTGACAGGGTCCATAGCGAGTTGACTGGGTTTGACAATCATCCCGAGGTATTCAACTTCAGCGGCGGCGAAAGTGCATTTGTCAAGTTTAAGATGAAGGTCGAGTTCCTGCATGCGCTGGAGGACTCGTTTCGTCCATTCTTCATGGGTCTTAGGGTCTGGGGAGAAGATAAGGAGGTCGTCCATGTAAATGATGAGCCATCCTTCAGTGATCATGTCTCAGAAGGAGTCGTTCATGAATCGTTGGAAGGTAGCGGGAGAGTTGTTCAACCCGAAGAACATAACAAGGGGTTCAAAGAGTCCCTTGTGGGTGATGAAGGCGGCTTTCCATTGGTGTCCATCCTTGATGCGAACATTGTTGTAGCCCCATCGAACATCAAACTTAGTAAAGAGCTTGGGTTCTTTGAGTTTGTCAACGAGGTTGGAGATCAGGGGAAGGGGATAGGCGTCCCGGACGGTATGTTCATTCAGGTAACGGTAGTCCTGACAGGGGCGGAGCTTTCCATCTTTCTTATTGACAAAAAAGAACAAGGAGGCTTGTGGGGAGTTGGAGGGTCAGATTTTTCCGGCGCAAAGGTTTTCGTCAAGAAAGTCCTCGGTTGCCTTTTGCTCGTCTGGGGTAAGGGGGTAGATCTTCCCGATCTTAGGTTTGAATGACTTGTCAAGGTTGATCTCATGATCATAGGGACAAGAGGGGGGGAGGTGGTCTGTGGTTTCTTTAGAGAAAACATCTGCATACTCTTGGTACTCAGGAGGTAGGGAAACGGAGGGTTTGGCCCATTCGGCATCCATGGCCAATTGAGTGGCGTTGGTGAGTCTAGCGACAATGGGGGATCCGAGGGGGGCGAAGCAAGAACCAAAGTGGATGATTTGATTGACGGAGTACCATTCCTTGGCTCGAGTGCAGAATGCGGATTCGGATTTGGTGCCTAGGTAGTCGAAGAGACGGGCATCATGAACTGCGTGGACCAAGTGATGACGAGGGGTGCGAGGAGGAGGTTCGGAGGGGGTTTGGGAATGAGGTGGGGAGGTTTGCTTTTGGTAAAGCTCAGCTGATTCATCAGAGAGTTCAGGGATAGAGGTGGTTTGGCGAGCCCAATCGATGATGGGGTTGGTTTTTCTGAGCCAGGGGAGTCCTAGAATGAGGTTTTCGTTTCCACAGTGCATGATGTAAAGGGGTACTTTGTGAGTAATCCCTTCGAGGTCGAGGAATATGGTGGTGGAGTACTTGATACTGCCTCGTTTGTTCGTAGACTGGTCAACGTTTTTAATGACAATCGGTTTGTCGAGTTTCTCAGTGGGGAGTCTATGTTTTCATATGAAGTCCCAGTCAATGCAGGATATTTCAGCGCCACTGTCAATAAGGGCGTGGGTTACAATGGCTTTTCGGGTGCTCTGGGGATCGATAAGTGTAACTGGAATCTTTATTGCTTTTGACGTGGTGGATACAAGTACAGAGGCACACGTAGCGCAGAGAGGGTCTTGTGTTGCGGGAGGCCCTCTTTTCAAAAATCCTGGGAGAAATGAACCTTCCTAACGGTAGCTCCCGGGGTTTCTTCTTCATCATCGTCATCTTCTATCTCCATTAGAGCGGGAATGGGTTCTTCCTTGGTGACCGCTTGGACGGCCTTCTTCTTCGGCTCTTGGGAGGAGAAAGAGGGGCATTTGCTACTAAGATGGCTGGAAGCAAAGTCCCTTCTTGATGCATTGTTGTCATTCTTCCAGGGTAAGCTTTCCTACTTTGATGACGTCTACATCCATGGCGTTAGGGTCTCTGGTGGCACAAGAAGAGTTTGAGGGGGAGTAAGAGTGGAAAGGGTTGGTTGGTCCTCCGGAGTGAAGGTGACCAATCTCTTTGGCGCGATCAAACTGTGATTGGAACTGAGCAGCCTTCTCGTACCAGCTGGAGATGGTGGTAGGGGTGATATCCATGGAATAGATTCGTCGCAGAGGTTCAGGGATCCCGACCAAGTAGAATCCAATCAGGACGTTGTTGTTGGTGATGCCAGAGAGTGTTACGTTCATCAGGGGAGTCCAGGATTTTGGGTAAGGAATTATAATGCCTTGCGAATTTGCACAATTAGAAAACTCCCAATAATGGCGGGCCATCCTGTCAAGGGCTTATAATCAGTTATTGTGGTAGGTCCGACGGACCACCAGCATCAGGCCGCCGTTGATGTCACATGTCACACAGCATGCTGGACATGGTCAAGGTGTCTTGCATCAGGTCTACGATAGCAAGTTGCGAAAATGATTATCATGATAGGTCCGACGGACAACCAGTATCAGGAGGTCATTAATGTCACACATCGAACCGCGCCGCAGAACATGACCAAGGCATGCCCACTAGGCACAAAATGGCAAGTTGTAAAAGTAATTATAGTGGTAGGTTTGCTGGCCAAGGCGTGCCAGGGCCATGACTTACAGCCATTGGTGGATTGCTGGTATATATGAAACATTGTGGCAATACCAACACACATGGGAAATATGCAACCAGAAGATGCTTGTTGTAAAGGTCCATCCTTCCGACAGGGTCTGTCGATACGCAACATCTCGGTCCTGGAGATCAATCTCTGTCTAAATTGCTCACACTCACAGTGAATATGAGTGTATTAGATGCCATCAAACTCAGTTAGGTGTGCTTTTATGGACAATGTGTTCACTTAAGTCTTGTAATTGTCATTATGGTATGCTATACACCTTTGTCGAATGAGCGCTCGCATGGGGAAAAGGGACCAGATGTGCACTTGAAGCAAGAGTTTGCAAGCTTCTAATTTGCGTGAGGGGTTGGACATCGCGAGGGCAGATATCAATCAGGAGGGTCAGTTGGAATGGGGTAAAATTATGGTCATTCTTGTATACGATGACAACTAGTACTGGAGAAAATTCCCGAAATGTTAATCTGTGCTCGGGTCATCAGTGGAGACCTGGCGCCTCTTCATTGACTTCACAACAGATTTGCTGGCTATGTGATTGGGCTCAAGCACAAAGGCGAAGGTGGGGCCGAATATTGCTCTGGAAACTCCAATGAGCATCAGTCATAACACAAGTTGGACTTCGGACTTACCTGTTCCACCACAACAAAAGCTTGGCAATGAACTTACGCTCATGCTCAGTGGGAACCTCCTCGAACCACTCCACAATTACATTATAGAATTCGGGGGAGTTGAACATGTTGTCCAGAAGGGCCCATGATCCACAGGATGATAAGGCAAATCGAAGCTAGAATCCCTGTTAAGCGAATGAGTCAGAATGAACAGCGGGATGATACTATGACATACCTGGCAAGCCACATAGGCTATGGCGCGGGGCTGAACAGTTTTCATACCTATTAAACTAGCAATATTAGACCATGTCCATCTATCACCACGAGAATGCTTCTTGGAGAGCCTTGAATCTTGGAGCTCATTCTCCAAGTTTTCTGTGGAAGTTGGGAATATGAAGATGGCTTTGAAGGCCTAGGGATGTGAAGTAAGCGACTGTCGCATGCATTCAAATGCCAGACCTACCCTGACCAAAATCGGGGCCTCAAACAAACCTTTGGATGGATCCTCTGGGTCGAACTTGCCATCGGGGTATAAGAACGCCAGCCATGAATGTGCTGTCACAAGAAAGTCGGGATGGTAGTCTCGAACATTCTGCCGATGGCTACATCACAAAGACAGTCAATTCTGGAAGTATGGGAGACATAAGTGCGTACAAGGGATCATTCCAGTCGTAGTCGACAGGACACAAAAGCTTGGCCGTGGCATCATTGTAAAAACCCCTCCCGCTCTTGTCAGCGATAGAGAGAGGAGAATCTGGCTTCGGGGTTCCTTCCATGAGCCAATGAACAATTAAGCCTTTGAGCTTGTGGGTGTCCTCGTTGCGCGTGCAGTCTGCTCCTTTTCTGACGTAAACTTGCTTAACTAGACCAACGTGAAACCAAAGGTCTACCCACCTGTTGGAGGACATCCTTGAGATGCGCGTGAGGAACATCTCGAATGGAAGGAATCCATTGTAGGAGTTCCTTGTATGTCTTGTACAAACGATTCTCCCTAGGGCACGATATCAAGGATGCAGATGAGAAGTTGGATATGCAACGTACTCATTGGTGTGACTGACAGCGATGTCTGTATTAGCAGCATGGGTTCGATGGTCTGCTTCTGCTAACATGTTGTCGACTGCATCGTAGAGCGACACAAGGCGTCTAATGAGGCGACCTTTGGAGTGAAAGCACTCAGACTCACTGCAGGGGAAAGTGTCAGACAGCGGGCACTTAAAACAAAAGATAAATACTCAGCATTTTTCTTGAACGCCGGCTGCCCTCACCTCTCTGCAGGACATGAACATTGTGTTCCAAGGTGGTGAGTTGTGGCATCACCACTAAAGTGGGGTCAGGGTTCTGAGGGTTGGCGGCTGCGGTAGACAAGTCTGCCATGGATCAGGTAGAATCAAGGATGAGGATGGGCAAAAAGGGCGCACGCGGCCAACCCCATTAAAAGGCGCGATCCTATACAGGTTAGTCAGCTAGACAAAAATTCCGACCCTTATCCTGCAGTGGGTCCCATCAACCACTCAGGCGTAGTTAACTGGAGTAGAATACCTGTTCAAAGACCGTTTTAGTGATGCATGACCCAGGGTCCCCCCTTTTGCTAGCCGTCGTCCAATGAGAACCGTCGAATAGTGTATGGCAGAGTCCTCAACTGATGGCGTTTACAACACTGACATGAATACTAACGAAAGGACTGAGTTTTGTGTTCGGTTGTCACAGGTTGTTGACCTGTCGATTGGCAAAGGGGTGATGAGACCAGATGGAGCAGAAATCCCGGAAAGGAGAATCAGCAAGGCATATAATTTCTGGACCCCCTCTCCTGACAACGAGGACACTGGTCTACTCACCATCTACTGCTCCACTCCAGCAAGTCATTGCTGTCCATGGCCGTCCTATCCAAGCCCGGTTGGTCCGTGTTGCCAGATGAGCTTGAGCGAATGGTGTTTTTGCTTGCCAGCAGAGAGCAGCACAAATTGGCGAACTACATTCTTGTGGCTCGTCACATGAAAACCTGGTGAGCACACACCAAGCAGCAGTCTTCCTTAGTGCTGAACTCCTCCATGCGAAGGATACAGCCTATCCTATACAGGAAAATCAGTATCAAGCCCAAGAAAGTCCTCTACCTATTCATCAGCATGTCCATCCGTCCTAGCATCATTTCCAGGCTCCTTCGACACTGTCCTCTGCTAGTGAACCTCGTTCTGCATGGAGGCATCAGTCTGAGTAAA
>JBBPJO010000129.1:0-26361 GCA_038088815.1 Boletus nobilissimus | reverse complement strand
CGCCTGGAATTTGGTGAGCAGAGCACACGCCACAAGAACGCAAACAAACTCGCCTCCAGCAAAGATGATGTCAAACGCTGAGGACATCCGTAATGTGCGCGAACGATGAAGGTGAAATAAAGGTGACCGACACGAAATCGTGGGACATGTATATATATATTGGCTGGGCAGTCATGGTCACCAGTCTACTCGGTAGCCCAACCATTTGGATCGTATCAAGTTCGGAAATCTCCATACGGACATTTGCGTGGGATATGGAATTGTTCAATGAACGAGTCTTGATGCGGGCCGTGCAGCGCCCTCCATCGCCTGATCCCGCCAGCGGAGCTGCCAGATAAGGAACTCAGATCATTAGAAGCAATATCCACCATGAACTTTCAGGGAACGGAATTCCTGGACCTGTACTAAGGGGACAGGTTTACGGCGATGCCCAACATTTGATCGCGACTTCGCCGGGGCGGATTTCGGTACCTTTCCTTTTTTTAAAGAAAAGTTTCCTTTCTTTCACTCTACGGACGAAAGGTTGTAATCGCTGCGGGGTCAGGTTTGCCCACAGGACGTCACGATCCTCGATAGGGCCCATGGTCTATGTGATCCATGCGTGTAAGGACATACGTATCGCTAAATCTAATATCGAGCGGAACTGATCCAGCGCAGCTTGGGCGATCGGAAACCACGTTTTGTGATATGGTACTATCCATCTTATAGGGAGATGATATGTCATGGCGAGGTAATGGCGATTATGTTGGCATATATTGTATATACATGTTATGCAAAGTTGCTGATGGTGCACCTGTCAATGTGCCTGCAGGACAGTCGACAGGTGACCGGTGACAACCCACGTCACGCAAAGTTCACGATCAACATTGATATTGAGCAAGTATTGACACTATCCGATAATTACTGTGTAAAGTACATTTTTGAAATACGATGATAACGAAAAGCCCGAATATTCAAAGACCCACATGGATGAACGGAACCCACTCGTTGAACGACACTGTCCCACCATCCCGAAGATCCCCGATAGCTTCGTGCAAAGCTAGTGCTGCCTCCCGATAATCCGGCCTTGTACCGTGCCGAAACAAGTGCCCGTATACGTCCCTCGCAACCACAGGTGCAATCCTGTCATTGATCGACCACATCGTACCAACAACTCCTCGATAACCAGCAAATAACATTCCTGCTGCAATATGCACCGCCTCGTCAGTCAGATCCTCGTCACCCGTTGCTGTCTGACATGCAGAGAGAAAGGCAAGCCCGCCATGAGGTCGTGACAACGAGAGCATGTCACGCAGTGTCAAGCGGCGTCTATCAGCAAGACAAAGTCCGCTGTCCACGCCGTCTTGGATTCCGTGGCATGCGAAATGGACCCAATTTGCCTCCTTCATCAGACCGAGTACTTCTTCGACTGTTCCCAGAGAGGACTCCAGGATCGTGGTGTGGGCCAAAGGTGAATCACTGATCACTTGCTTGATATGTGCTATCTCGGGGGCTACACCTGGCAGCTGGCCTAGGCCATCTGAGGGTGGCTGACGAACAACAAGCAAGCGGAGATCCTCGTTAGGTACCACGGGGACGTTAGGCGACCGTGCGAGAATGCTAAGAGTAGGGACATATGAGGAGACGACAAAGTCGAAGACTTTGTGGCCGGGTAATGAATACTGGGAATCATAGAAACCGGCTGCATGGATGGGCAGAAATACGAAAGGACCGGTCGGACACCAAAAAATGCGCGATATGTCACCAGGAGACTGTATGGACACCACAATGAGTGAACCAGCTCTGAATCGAGGTAACGGGAGATCACGCACTGAGAAAGCCAATGAATCTAGGACCGGTTTGACGATGCCGTTCCACAAGGGTGCTAAGAAGGTTTCCCAGCTACCGTGGTCCCATGGTAGAGGCATCCCATCCCTTTCGTCAGAGCGTATAGAGTGAGCTTGACGAAGGAAAGTCTTGAGCCGAATTTGATGATCAGCGACTTGCTTGAAAGTGAAATGAGGAAGTGGGACATGAATGACATGATCCACGTCGGGAAGAACGATCAATGCATCACATCGACGTTCTGCAGCACTGAGGATAACGACCGGTCCGGAATGTGCTGACGTACGGAGCTGAGAGAAATCTTTCGGGATGAAGAACTGGTTGAAGCCAGGAAGGTGTCGAATCTCCTGAAGTAGCTTATCCCGTTTGATGGCGAGTGTGCGGTGGGTATCAGCGACTTGCTGCAACGTTTGATCAGTCGATTCCGAGAAGGTGGACAGATATTTTTCGCGAGTGGCACCAGCATTATCTAACGCGGCAGACAGTTCCCGAAGTCGACGGGCATGATCTGGATGAGCAGACGACAAGCGCTCATAAGAGCCACGAAGCTGAAGGAGTTCCCCCCAAACAATGGAGCGTCCTTGCTCGAGCCACTCCACAGCAAGTTCTGGAAATCCCGAGTCCAAAGCTGCAGCTGCAGCCTCGCGCACCACATGGGCACCTTGCTTGAGTTCTGCGTAACGGTGTGTGAGGGAAAGGCCAATCCATGCAAGTTGAGGAAGGAGATGAATGGCAATAGAATGTGCACGGAGGAGAGAGGGATGGTGCGTGAGTCGCGCACATAATATCCAATCCTGTGATGCACGAAATCGATCACTGATGGGGCCTATGGGAAGAGATGCAGCATGGGAATACAGGGAAATTGCGTCCTCGAGGTCCCTCAGCTCCCCGAGGCGCAAGAAACGAGTGACAAAGGAGAGACCAAGGTTGTTCAGACAACCTGGCTTATTAGGGTGACCACCAGGGGTGAGGTGAACAGCATCCCTGAGTGTCGAGATGGCATCCTCGAGATCCCTCAGCTCCCCAAGGCGCTCGAAACGAGCGATGAAGGAGAGACCGAGGTTGTTCAGACGACTTGGCTTGTCAGGGTGGTCATCAGAGGTGAGTTGAACGGCATCCCTGAGCGTCGAAATGGCATCCTCGAGATCCCTCAGCTCTCCGAGGCGCTCGAAACGAGCGATGAAGGAGTTCCCGAAGTTATTCAGAAGACCCAGCTTGTGAGGGTGACCATCGGGGGTGAGATGAACGGCATCCCTCAGTGTCGAAATGGCATCCTCGAGATCCCTCAGCTCCCCGAGGCGCAAGAAACGAACTCTGAAGGAGTTCCCGAGGTTGTTCAGACGGATCCGCTTGTTAGAGTGACCATCAGGGGTGAGGTGAACAGCATCCCTGAGTGTCGAGATGGCATCCTCGAGATCCCTCAGCTCCCCGAGGCGCTCGAAACGAGTGATGAAGGAGTTCCCAAGGTTGTTCAGAAAACTCGGCTTGCCAGGGTGACCATCAGGGGTGAGGTGAATGGCATCCCTGAGTGTCGAAATGGCATCCTCGAGATCCCTCAGCTCCCCGAGGCGCAAGAAACGAGTGATGAAGCAGCTCCCGAGGTTGTTCAGACTTCTCGGCTTGCCAGGGTGACCATCAGGGGTGAGGTGCATGGCATCCCTGAGTGTCGAAATGGCATCCTCGAGATCCCTCAGCTCCCCGAGGCGCTCGAAACGAGTGATGAAGGAGCTCCCGAGGTTGTTCAGACGATTCGGCTTGTCAGGGTGACCATCAGGGGTGAGGTGAACGGCATCTCTGAGTGTCGAAGTGGCATCCTCGAGATCCCTCAACTCCCCGAGGCGCTTGAAACGAGTGATGAAGCAGCTCCCGAGGTTGCTCAGACAAACCAGCCTGTCAGGGTGACCATCAGGGGTGAGGTCATTGGCATCCCTGAGCGTAGAAATCCCGTTCTCGAGATCGCTCAGCTCCCCAACGTGCTCGAATCTCCGCAATAACGCCGCGCCGAGATTTCCTAGCCCTACGCGGTACCCATCATCCCAAATCGAAACAGATCTGACCAAATTTTGTAAAAGCGTGATTGCTTGTTGGAGGTCCCCTAGATTACCGTATCGTTCGAACCGCTCCAATAGCGCGACACTCGAAATCCAAGGATCCTCATCTGTTAACCGCGAACTTGAATCCGAGTCCACTGACGGCTGCCCACTTCCAGGGCCAACTCTATGCCTGGCATATGATTCCAGCATGACAGACACAACTCGCTTTTCGTGGCTGTCAGTGGAGCTGAGCTCCATTGCTTCATGCAGCGATCCCTCAGCTTGTACTCCATCGACGTCGTCTCTCTGCTTCTCAGATCGTGCCAAATACACCGCAGCCAATTGAATCAACGTGGATGCCCGGTCAGCGTGACCGACAGGACGTGCGACAAGTGCATTGCGGTACAAGCCAAGTGGGATCTCGAACGAAGTATTTGTGTCGTCGACCCGACAGAGGATGAACCTAGCCATCGCGAGGTTTGACTGAGCGGCCGCACGATAAGGATCGTTCAGTGGACAAGTATTGAGTGCCCGCTCGAACTCTGCAATAGAATACTCCAGGTCTTGCTTTCTCCCGTGCTTCCGGTAACGTGAAAGAGCGCTGTGACCGTGGTTCGTTGCGTCTTCTAGCGTGTTTGGGGTATTTGTGGTTGACTACCGACATAAAATGATCAATGGGGAGCATAAAGTTGACACAATGTGCCTGCTTTTTTTTTTTTTTTTTTTTTTAAATCCTTTTAGTGTCCACCTTGGAGTACGATACTCTATGTAGGACAGTAATTCTAACCATAAAATTGGGGGCCCCCCGGCCCCCACCGCACCCGATCGTACGAATGCCCTGACGTGGGTTGCCCCCGTCAGTCCGCCGTTCCTGCCGGCCGTTTTAGACGTCGCGATCCCCGAGCACGTAGGTTGGTATATTTAACAGACAGGTGGGTAAGGTAAATTCGTGCGTTGGTGGAGTAACGATGTACGTTGGCCTTGTGAGGCCTGTCGTACGGACGGGAGTGATGGTGTGCGTGGAAGAAGAAGTAAAAGAAAAGAGGTAAAGGGTAACAGGGAGCCCTCTTGTGTTGAGCGATGAGTGCCGTGGCTGTTGGGCACGCGGCGATGGGCTTGATGTGTACTCGTGAAACTCCTTCCTTCGTCTTACCACTTCCTCGACTCATAACCACCTGGACCTGCCTTTCCCTCGTAGACATGTGTGGCAGTGTTGCCGTTCGGTGTTTCGGGGCAGGTGTTGCGAGACTTCTGTGTGAACTGGTGCTTATCATGCTTTCGTTTTAGGGGGATGTACATTACCGAAGGTGCTTTTCAGTCGTCGGGTTGCGTCTACGAATTTGAATAGGTGAGGGAGAGCAGATGGTTCGGATAGCAGGTGTGGGATTGAGTCCGCGTCGCGGCCCAGTGCGTTGCGTAAGGATTGACGCTCTCTTGCGAAGTTGGGGCATTCTAGCAAATAGTGTCTTACCGTTTCCGGGGTATGGGAATCTGTACAATGTGGGCAGTCAGCGGATTCAGATTTACGGATGCGATGAAGATGATGATTTAGCGAGATGTGTCTTGTGCGTAGCCAGATGAGGAGTGAGACATGACGTTTCGTTAGGCCGGATATGAGTTTGAGGAACGTTCCTCCTGGGGCAGTCATGTTGAGAGAGCTGGCAAGGGGATGTCGTTTTGAGTCGAGCCATTCTTTCGCCCATCGTAGTTTGGATGACGTTCGTTGCTGTTGCTTGAGGGCTGAGATGCTGTGGGGGAGGGCGCCGACGCGTAGGTAGAGCGGGAGGCGTGCCTTTCTGCTAGTTTTGGTGGGGTCATTGGCAGCTGCGCGAGCTTCGGTGTCAGCTTCTTCGTTACCCTGTATACCTTTATGTCCCGGTGCCCAGCACACAAAGATGTCTTTCGGGGTTATGTTGTGTTTGGTCTTTACGGATTGGAGGGTTTTTCGTAGGTGATTCATGATGTAGTGGCCTGGGTGGGTCTTGGGGTTTGCGCCGGATTTGATGGCTGCTTGATTGTCGACGAAGATGTAAACTGGTTTGCAGGGGGCGGAGATAGTCAGTAAAAGTTGCGCAGCTAGCGTTAGTCCAACTGCTTCGGCTTCGTATACTGTGTGATTGTTAGCAGACCCCAAGTGATAGCGAAGCGTAGAGGCGTTTCCGATTGGAGGGTAGTATATCGCTGCCGCTCCTACTTTGCCATCAATGCTAGATCCGTCAGTGTAGATGCGCGTGAAATTGGGAGACGTAGCTAGATGGTTGTGATGAATAAGTGCTGCATCTTTGTCCTTAGCTATCATGGTTTGGAAGGGGGGACGCTGCGCAGGAGGTTTTCTTCCGTGCTGTATCGTTTCGATCGATTTTGGTTTGATGTCGTATAGGTGGCATAGGTAGTGGAGGGAGGAGCGGTGGCGGTTGACGAATATGGTGCTCGCTCTTTGGAGGTAAGGGTAGATGGGGTGCGAGGGGGGGTGAGCCGCTAGTCGTAGCGCCGCTTGCTGGCAAAGGTTTTGGATGCGATGTTTTATGGGCCAAATGTTACTGTGAATTTCGAGGGTGTCAGTGGCTGTGGTGCGCATAGCTCCAGTGATACTTAGCAGTGCGATGCGTTGGATGCTGTTAATTTTCTTTGCTACTCCTACTGAGCCAGATTGTTTGACGTCCATTGTTTCCGAGAAGAGGGAATCTAAACTTGCCTCTCGTTGCTCGTTACTTCGGCAAGCGTCTCCGTTCCTTCGCATTCGGCATAACGTTCTAGGGAATCAAGTACAGTACCAGTAGCGGCAGCGCTGGATCGCGGGCGAGCGAGAGCGGGGGGCGTGGTGCCTGTGCGATGCAGTAACCGCTCGGTCGCCTAGTTGCTCCGTTCCTTCCATCCCCTCGTCCTCGTCCTCTGACTCCGTTCTCATCGTTTCTACATTATCCACGAGCGGAACAATCACGCAGCGGTAACTTTGTTCCACTCGTTTCGTTCTCCTCCACCGTTTGTTCGCCCATTGCATCATTACTTTACCTCCATGTGCATTAATCGGGCATCACGCGATCTCCCCGCTCTGTCCCATTCATTCATTCAGTCCATTCCTTGTTGTTCCGCTCGTTGCTCTCGTTTCGCTCCGTTTCATTCCTTCTCTCCACTCTTTATTGAACGTTGTTGCTTACATTTTCTCCCTAGCCATGAAGTTTATTGCTTCACACAGTCTGTCTGCTGGCCAGTAGTATGGGACGAGACGAGGGAGCACATGGGCGTGTCATCGAACATGCAGTGGTGCGGAACTCGGGTGGTTGGTTTACCCTCTTTCCGGTCTGTAGGGTGGGTATGTTGGGCAAGGTCATGTATTCACGCGTGCGGGGTCGCCAGCCTCAGACCAAGGCTAGTGATTCCGCAATAGTTCAACCTTTCAAACGTCTCATTTCACTCTTGGTGTGGTTAGAGTTGATGACGTTGCCTGGTATGCCGATTGGCGATTAAAATCGTTCCAATGGTGATTTGGTCACTGGCAGTCCAGTATGTGATGTCGGAATGTCCATGATAGCGTGGCTTTGTCACACACGAAAGATGCTTCAGTCCGCAAACGATTCGGCAAGTCAGACAACTCCATGCTGGGGGTAACAATCACTAGACGTGGCTAGATAGTATCCTGTTCTTTTCCCTCTTCTCCTTCAAATCCTCTCATGCACTGTGTATCTGATCAGCGTCTTGCCCTCACAGGCGCTTTACAATCCTGCATGGCGACCGATGATCAGAGCCTTGGCAAAATGTTACATTCAGGGACCATACTCACGTAGACTTGGTGTAGCTTGCATACTCTCACGGTGAATGGGCTCGACCATTCGTGAAGTTAGTGATATTTTCATCCTTCGGGAGAAATCCACCAAGTATGTCTTGTTGTCCATTTTATCTTCTACGTGCTCCAGCTGGTTCGGGTCCGGTTGGAACCACCAAGGGTTACATCGGTCTCGGGCAGTCCAGATGCACGCTGCAATCAAGAGAACTATGATGAACATGAGGGCTCCGGCACCAGCACGTGACCATTGAACCGCAACAGCTGCCAAGAAAAGACCCATGCTGGGGGAGCGCGCTCAGGAGAACCTATCGCCTACAACGTGCAGGACACTCACCCCCACAGAAGGGAAACATGCGGTAGGCTATAAACTATGGCAAGACGCTCAAGACCATACTTTTCATGCCATAATTGATGCAAGAATCCAGCCTATCCTATGCAGGTCAGGGATCGCACAGATGTCAAGGAGTGTTCATGTACTGACAGCTTCAAATTGGGTATTCTTCGCCTCTATTCGACTATAACCCATGAAGACCAACCCGAGAATGGTGCTTGCCGCGCTTGCCACTAGTGACATGTAACTGAGGAATTGTTGAGTTGAAATCCCTGTGCTCGATTGTTTTGGGAGGAAGACGACGTTGGCGTTCAGGAGTACAGTGGCCTAGAAGTTGTCCGTCATTCGCCCGGGATTCGAAAACTTGATCCCTTACCAGTACAGTGGTTTCTTGGAGTTGGGAGTTCAGGTTGGCGACGAACGCGTTCCACTTTTCTTTGCTTGCGATGTCATCAACGAAAATCCCATGTAACAGCCGCACGTTCTTCATGGGTGCCATCAATGACAGCACCGCAAGGATTGACATGAATAGCGAAGGGTGGTATCTCCACCCATGAATGCTTTGGTCGAAATTAAGGCGCGCACAATCTTCCCCGTAATAATTGATGAAGTAATTGTGGTCTGCAGATGTGAATGAGGAAACATCAGAGGCTATGAAAGGACCTACAGAAGATATGCATAATCCGACCTGGAAAGCATCAGTCAGCATTCTGCGGATTGATGAAGGATGTGAAATCCACCTATAACAATCACGGGGTGCTTACGCACTTCCGTCTTTGTGGCTGCGAAAGTAGAGGTGAGCGGGCGCCCGCCACTAACGGAATGACCTACGATCAATTCGTTCAATGAGGTCCAGGTGTTTCTTCAAATCCTCGGGATTCAGAGGGCACGAAGACCTGTTCGACGTTAAGTGGTCTACAGTTCTCATTATTCAATGCAAGTACAACAGCGGAGGCAAAGTTCTCACCGCACATAGCATGGAGAATCATGTCCACTACCTCATCTTTCAACCCTTGAGTAATCTCACAGAAGTTCGGATACAGATCCCAGTGGCTCCTGGTTGTGTTTTAGACCATCAACATATAAACTGACTGGATGGTATTGCGTCAGGCTGATGAATATCCAATAACATACAACTCACCATGTAACGCACCAGTAATGTGCTTGGACGCCAAGCCCTGACGAATTTGAATTGTTCAGTGCACCACCCGGACCCAGCAACCTGCAGCCTACCTTTGTGGGGAAGCGAGAGGTCACCTCTGCAATCCCTGAAAATTTCATAGCCATCCCATTCATCCAGCCAAAAGAGACTCCTGGTTCGTGGGTTCACGAAATAATAACAGCACATCAAACCTATATCATCGATTTTGGGTTCCAAGACCAGCTGAATTTCGTCAACTTTCAAGATTTCGGAGAGATTTCGTTTCTCGATCTCATCTTTCAGCTCTGAGACCATTCTTGTTCTGAAGCGTTCGATATCTGCGTGGATGTTGTCGTCGCATATGTTCACTTCCGTAAACGTTTTCTACGGAATCACGCTTCAGATACGATAATCATGATAGTGTTCAGACCCACTGACCGACTCGCTATGCACAAAGTAAAGAGCACCTTCTGGATGTCGGTAAGCCGTCCATCCCTCCGGGACCTCCTCCCTGCAAATACAAGTTAAATATAAGATATACTTCCGACGCAGTGATAAAACGAACGGCGTCTCGGGGTATTGGTACAACATCGCTCCAATTGTATAATCGGGTTCGGATGGACCTCTAAAGTGTCGACATGAGCTCTGAGTTCCGTCTAGCATTCCATGCACCGTACCGAGTCTTGCGATATTCATACCGCAATAGACCAGTAACAGACATTGGGTAGAAACGAGGACCGAAATCGATAGGCTCCCCAGGTTGAGTTGGATCATCGCCTCTGGGTGGGGCAATAATGGTTGAAAAGGTAGTAGAACCACCCGGTTCCGGCCCGGGCAGGGACGACCGACAGGTCGCATGCTCACCGCGTCATCGGAGCGCCGATCCTTCTCTCTCGGCCGTCTGCTTCGTAGAACCATCCGGTTCCGGCCTGGGCGGGACATGCTCTCGATATGAGGCTCGTCCAGCTCCCCTTCGAGAGTTGCGAGAGAGAGATGGTTTCCTACTCCGGTGAGGTTCCCCATTATTTGCATCGACACGGAAATGCGTCACGGGCAGGGATGACGTCATCTCAGGCGACGGCGGCGTCTCCAGTACGAAACCGACCATCCGATGAGGCGGCGGGCCAGAAGGGCAAGATGGATATGTAAGGATATCCGATCTCGGCGCGTTATCGTCCCGGTGGGTGTGGATAGTAGTACTAGAACTCGGCTGAAGGATGGTGTCGGCCGCAACTTGTGACGTGTCGGGATTGGTCTCACTTGGCTCATCGTGAAATGAGGTTTGACCACCATCCATCCATGGTCGGGAGTGGCGCCTTGTTGCAGCAGCAGAATGCACGATAAGGCGACTAGATGGGCTTCCAGTCACACCAGTGTACGGTGAGTCCGCTGGAGAAGGTCTACTACGTTCGTAAGCATCTGAGGGTCCCGCTAAGGGAACACTCATGGCGCAGATGATACCACTATCCATTGTACCCGACAAAATGGGTGGCAAAACTTGATGCCGATGAAGGGTTGGTCTGCTTGGGTTTCTGCGTGTCAATCGACCGAGGGAAGCGAGGAGGGAAGATAAGTAATTTATTAGCCTCAAGGCTGTTAACCCGCGAAGGGATGCCAAAATTTTCAGGAAACGACTGAGCGAGTCTGAATACTGATACAGACATCTGAGGAGAACCATTTGGTTACGAGCGTGACACAGATAGGAGATGGGGGTGAGAGCGTGAGCACAGCGGCACTTCAATTCACTTGAATGCGGCATGCCATGAGTATCTCTCGGTGATCTATTTGGACTCCGGAGGCAGATGAGGACGTTACGACGGAGCGAGGCACGAGTCACGCCGCAACGTGAGATCTCTGGACAGGCGCGCGAGTCGCTCCCACGCTTCTCTCTTTCGCTCCTCGCACCGGCTCTGCTCACCGACTCAGCTCCCCAGAGGCTTCGTCGCACACTTTCGCCAACCACAGTCTTTCACCAGTCATTCCCTTAATTCTTTCCTTCCATTCCATTCACTCTGTGCATCTTGTCGCGGCATGGACCCAGTCGACAACCCCATGCCAGACTATGCAGGAGTCGAAGCCCTTCCCTTACGGGAGGCACTCATGCTCGCTTTCAACTGGGACGAGGAGCAAGCTATACGACACTTGCAAGACACTTGGCAGCAAGCCAATCCTCACCCAGAGGGCCAACGAGACCAACCCCGAGAGCCTCAGGCTGGGGATGATGCCCCAGAGCAGCTGAGACCAGAGGATGAGCCAGCGGAGCCGGCAAAGCAACCGCAGGAGAAGAAGAAGCCCACCATAGGAGATTTCGAGGAAGACCAGCCCCCGCCTAATGCCATCGCTGTGCGCCCATCGCAATACGCGCTGCAGAAGCTGGCTGCCTTCGACTACGTAGAACTTTGGTACTTCACCAGAGAAGGTTGCTGGGAAGCTTCTAGGTTAGCCTGATCGCAAGCAGACGATGCGTACGGCCTGCTTGCAACGGATGACATCCTCACGCTTCGACCGGTGGCCTCGGTCAAAGCCTCCAAAAATGCCAAAGCTGATATCGAACTCTCCTTCACGGAAATCCTGCAAGCCCGCACCTCGTACCTTGAGCACATAAAGGCTGCAGGCTGGCCGGACAAGCACACCAAAGCCTTATTCCAATTTTTCTGGAACCTGGAATCCCACCCCTACCGCTCATCGATGCGACACGGCAATCACATCCTGGTAACATATGCAGCCAAGATCAGGCGGCACTGGCACGATGCGCTCAAGCAGGGCATGGCCTTCAACATTGCCCTCATCAATGACCATCTAATGCAACATGTCGTCACAGAGGTAAATGACGCCATGTTAGGCAAGGTCAGTACATTCTCCCTTACGCGCATCTTGCTCTAATTACACCTTTCCCCCTCTTGTGTGTGCTTGCCCCCAATACTGACAATGCTGCGCTCGCTCTAATGGATGCCTCTTACCATGGGTGACCCACAGGTCGAAAGCCTCATGACTACACAGGCATCCCCAACAGCAGCCAACCGGCGTTCCCACCGCTCGTATGCTTCCCGCACAGATGTGGGATACGAGCGGCGAAGAAACTCTCGCTCCAGATCCCCCCCATCGTCGCGATTTCGTGGCTCTAATGGGTCAGGAGGAGATGTGCCACGCGCTGTCACAGACGTGCAGTCGCACCAAAGGCGTCCAGTGCGGGACAGCCCAAAAGGAAAATCAGCATGCCCAACCTGCCTCGGACGGCACGCGCATGACATTAACAGATGCAGCCTTGTCCTCCTCTGGGATGGATCCCCTGCTTATGCCAGGCGTACCCCAGAAGGGCGACTCGTGGACCCTGTGGGAGACATTCTCTGCCACGACTGGCAAAAACCTCAAGGTTGCTCTCGTCCCCACAACAATGCGAAGCATGCCTGTTCAGGCTGTGGAAGCTCCGCTCACGGTGCTCAAGCTTGCGCTAAGGCGCAGCCACGTGACAGCTCAAACACCGTATAAACCACACACCTGGCAGGACTTCCTCCAGCGAGCAGGTTTATTATTCAGATACCCTAATGTCGTTGAGGGCCTCCGGCAAGGCTTTCGTGCACATATGCCCCCCCTAACTCGGACCTTTGCCCCCCCGAATCACCCATCCATTGCACAGCATGACTCCGTCTTCCGAGACATCGTACATAAGGAGATCACCAAACTTTGGTACATAGCTCCGTTATCCATGACAGAAGTGCACCACATACTAGGGCACTTCCAAACCTCCCCTCTTTCCCTAATACCCAAGCCTGGCAAGCCAGGAAAATACCGTATGATCCAAGACCTTTCACATCCACGCGACACGACTCACTTTAAATCCATAAACTCCCACATGTGCCCAGACAATTTCATGGCACCTTACAGTACCTTTCCCATAGTAGCTTTGCTCCTGCCCTCCCTCCCAGCCAGGTCACAAGCCGCAGTCAGAGATGTCGCGGAAGCCTATCATACAATTCCTGTACATCCCTCGCAATGGCATGGTTTAGTAGTCCGTTTATCAGACTTCCATTTTGCCATAGACACTACATTATGCTTTGGTTTTGCCCCATCAGCAGGCATATATGGCGATGTGGCAAGTGCCGGAATGGACATCATGCGCTTCGTTGGCATTGGACCCATCCTGTGATGGGTTGACGATCACATTTTCGTCCAGATCCCCCGTGAGCGCTTGTGTGCTTACAACAAGACCAGACATGCTGCTGCTCTCCGCATTGCGACATATGGAGGCCCTGCCGTGCAAAAAGGATGCCTCTACTTCAGAGGAGGGACATTACCTGATGGAACAACAGAAGAGTTCGACGAGGACTGTACCTTTCCATTAAGGGACCTCACTGACACCCAAGCCGGGGGCCTTGACACCTCAGCTCACCCATACCCATATGATCTAGCGGACATAGACCGCATTTCAAACATCTTGGGCATTCCGTGGGAACCATCAAAGGATATGCCCTTCTTGGCCACGCCTACTTTCATAGGCTTCACATGGGACTTAGAGCACCAGACGGTCACCCTTGCCGAGGCTAAACGGCTAAAATACCTCGACGCCTTGCGCGATTGGTCAGACAAGTGCACACACACATTGCACGAGGTCCAGAAGTTACTTGGCAAACTGGTGCACGCAGCACAAGTGTTTCCCGAAGGACAACCATATCTCATCAATCTTGAGGCCATGCTAACCATCTTTGGTGAGAAGCCCTTCGTCCCTCACACACCCCCAAAAGGCACCCTAGACGACATAAAATGGTGGTGAATCCGCCTTGCCACCAAATCACTTCCCAACCCCATTCCCATTCCCCGTTCCCCCATCAATTTTCAAGCCTTTTCTGATGCCAGCTCCTCCATCGGAGTGGGCATTTGCATACAAGGTCGATGGTGCACATGGCTCCTGCAACCGGGATGGAACTCTGATGGACGTGACATTGGTTGGGCAGAAGCAGTCGGTTTCGAACTGCTTGCCCACGCTTTACTCAGCACTGTTTGTCCCAATGCCCCCATTCTTATCCACGGAGACAACCAAGGCGTTGTCGAAGCCTGGAACCGTGGATGTAGCAGGAACCAGCACGTCAACCACATCTTCAAGCGACTCCTACAGGAGCTTGTACACACAAATAGCAGCATTGTCACTAAATACATCCTGAGTGGAGGGAACCCAGCCGACCCTCTTTCGCGCGGCATTTACCCTGCCCTCTCCCTTCTCCTCCCCCCCATTGACATCCCAAACGAGCTCACCCCCTTCCTCATTGATCCCCCCTACATCACATCCAGTTCCATCAAATCAGAGCTCAGGAGGACGTAAATCCCCATGTTTAACCCAACTCGCACAAGCCCTGTGCTCGCACGAGGAGTCAACATCGTCGAATGTTGCCCGAACCTCACCAGCACTTAATCTGCCCACCGTGCAAACTTCCTTATGCCCACACTGTGCAGCCAAAGATAGGCTTGTCATTTGGCGCCCAATAAACCCATGATCTCTGCAGCAACTGTTGCAAAACATCGATGCACAGCAATTACTAAGTGTTCTCCCGCATGCCTGGGCTGACTCCACCAAGGAAACATACGGCTCGGGTCTCTTAGCCTTCCACATGTTTTGCAACTCAAAGGGCATCACAGAAGCAGAGCATGCCCCAGTTGTTTCGGATGTCATGTCTGCTTTCATAGCACATCTAGCAGGAGCGTATGCCCCGTCCACCGTAGTCAACTACGTCAGCGCAGTGCACGCATGGCACGCAATCCACAGCCTCGCTTGGAACATACATAAATGAAGGCGAGGCAGACCTATTATACCGAGCCGCACGTAATTTAGCCCCACCCACCTCCAAACGACCACTGCAGGAACCATACACCTTGGGAACGATCCGGGTCATTCGCATGCACTTGGATCTCGACACCCCATTGCATGCAGCAGTATTCGCTTGCCTCACAACCACCTTTTTCTCGGCAGCAAGGACAGGCGAGTTCACCACCCCGTCACTCAAAGCCTTTGATCCTGTGCGACACATCACGTGCTCGGGCATGTCCATCCAAAAGGACAGGCACGGGCTACAGATGACCTGCTTCCGCCTGCCGTGGACAAAGAAATCACCAGTAGGGGAAGAAGTCAACTGGGCCAAGCAGGATGGCCCGCACGACCCAGATGATGCCTTATCTAATCATTTCCGTATCAACAATCCACCTGCGTCTGCTCCCCTCTTTGCATACCACTCGAAGTCTACACACATTCCTCTCACAAGACCAAAACTCCTCAAAGTTTTGGATTCAGCACTCGCAGCAGCCGGGCTCCCTCCACTAAAAGGGCATGGTATCCGCATCAGAGCCACTCTCGAATACCTGCTGCGAAAAATCCCTTTCAAGGTGGTCAAGGTCAAAGGCCGGTGGGCGGGCGACTCTTTCCTCATCTATTTACGCAAACACGCTCAAATCCTTGCACTGTACATGCAAGCAAATCCAGAGGTCCATGCCTCTTTTCTACAACACACCATCCCGCCGATCCGCAGGCAGAATTGAGATCAGGCAGCATCCAGGCGCCTCCTACCTCTTGGGTAAGCATCACTCATTGCATGCGTCGTCACCTCGGCATTGATTCGTTGGGGATCGCAGCTCTCGCTTACCCAACAGGTGCTTGCTGGGTCGAAGCGCTTCACACTTGCCTGCACTCTCTCTCCTTCTCATGCATCGTATCCTCTCATTCACATGTACATACATGTTATCGCTATAGTTGTTATTCAGTTCGCACTCGTCTTGATCACATGACAATTACATAATCGTCATTTACCTTCTCGTCCCGTTGTCTCGCTCTTTTCCTCAGCATTCCATTCACTGCTAGTGACGACCGCTGAGGTATGCTTTCGGTTACACTTATCGCATTCATGTATTGATAGAGTTACTAGCCTCCGTGTTGGCTAGGTAATATAGTGTTCCATTCACTGCTAGTGACGACTGCTGAGCCTCCGTGTCGGCTAGCTCGTACAGGTTATGAGCCCTGAGTTCTAAGAACTCAAATCAACGGGCCTAGTCGCACACACACAGGGACATCTGTCACTTAAAGATTACACGTGCATACAGTCAGCCCGAGACACATACAACATGTTTTACACGCATACAGACGCCATTATCAGAGATCATCCATTCTCAAATCATGGGAAAATACAATCACATCCAAGATCTTACTGGTGCCGAAAACTATTCGCAATGGCGCTGTCAGATGACACTTGCCTTACAAGGTGAATGCCTGTGGACGCACTGCAGTGATAGCACCAATCCTAAAGACCTCATCAACTTTGCCCCTGCTATGCCCATTCCCGTTGACGCATCTGCACTCACCAAAGTGGAACGAGAATCCATTCTCGACTGGTCAGCTAAGGACGCACAAGCAAAAGCCCTTATCGATCATAAAATCTCCATCACCATTGCAGTGCTTCTCAATGATTCTCATACGGCACGAGAACAGTGGAATACCCTAGCTGCCTATTATTCCCACACCAATATTCTTTCCCAATACGAATTGAGGTCCCGCGTTCATTCGGAGAAACTCAAAGATGCAGATGATGTGATTCATTACATCGGTGTCTTCGAGGATGCTAGGCGTCGTTTCATTCAAATGGGAGTAGCATATTCCATGGTGGAATCCATCTTTGATCTCCTTCAAGGACTCCCCCAAGGCATCGAGTGGGACATCTTCAGAGAACTCACCATGAACAAACTCTCACCCTCGTGCCCTACCGCTACCACCTCCACCTCCACAACTAGTCCTCCACCCAGCTTCACCTTCGAAGACGCCACAAAGCTTTTGACTGAAAAGGCAAATTCGATTGTGGGGCGTCGCAAACTCGCTGGACCAGGTTCGGAATACACCAATGTGGCAATCGGGAAAATCAACCCGACCACAGGTATCCAAGTTCACAAGAACAATCCCCAAGGTGTCAGGTGCAGCAACCCGGTTTGTGTGGGTAAACTGAGAGCGGAGAATCATGACCTTAAGCACTGCTATTGGCCAGGAGGTGGGATGGAGGATACCGCTCCCACTTGGGTCTGTACCAAGAGATCTGGCAGTAAAGATGAACACGCTGCTGTCGCCCGCTCCCCTGAGCAGACCCCTAATACATCCCCTCAATCTTCCTCACTTAAATGGGAATTGTCTTGCACACTCATCTCACTCATTGACGAAAGCGAAGAATTCGCGTTCCTCTCCACCCATGGACAGGCCACCATCCTCGACTCTGGCACCACCTCGCATCTCATCAAAGACAGGGGATACTTCATCAACATCAAAGACGAGGACCGTCCACCTGTCAAAACTGCAAGCCAGGGTGACCTCCTGACTACTGGCAGAGGAACTTGCATTGTGGAGATAGAGCTTGATGGTTCGATTCATTGGGTCATCCTCAAAGACTGCTTACATGCCCCGAATGCAACACTCAATCTGCTATCGGTTGGGCGCATGTTGCAAAAAGGGTGGGACTACAATTTCAAGGGTGCAATGGACTCTGCAGGTCCTCATTGCGCGTTATTGTTCAAAGGCAAACATCTCAGGAAAGTACCAGCAACGGGAAATCTCTTCTACCTACAAACACACTTTCTCCGTGCGGCCGAGCTGTCCAATGCAACACCTTGCAAAGAGATTACCGTGTTAGCTCAAACTGAAATGAGCGCATACATGAAGATTCCTGTGACATGGAACCTCTGGCATGCACGAATGGGACATCCTGGGGGTGACACAGTCAAGCGCTTACCTCTTGCAGCTACAGGTGTCTCTGTTGATTCCTCCAAACCATTGGGGAAATGTGAATCGTGCATCATCGCCAAGTTCCCGAGAAAACCATATCCCCCATCTTCACAGCCTCCAGCTTCATGCATGTTGGATCTCATCCACTTGGATTTGTGTGGTCTGTTCCCCATTCGCACCAAGCCACATGGGAAATTATACTTCATCATGTTCATTGACGACCACACAAACCTTATCAACGTCCAACTCTTGTCATCCAAGGATCAAGCCTTGGAAGCGTGGACCATTATCAAGGCTCGCTGGGAGAATCATGTGGAAAGATGAGTCAAGGTCTTCCGTTCAGACAATGGAGGGGAATTCATAAGCGCAGCGTTCACCAAAATGCTCCAAGATGCAGGGATCGAGCGTCAACTTTCTGCCCCATATGCTCACCAGCAGAACGGCAAGGTGGAGCGAGCAATCCACACCCTACAAGGATGTGCAATGGCCATGCTCGACGCAGCCAAACTTCCGCCAAGCCTCTGGGGAGAGGCAGTACTTACGGCTGCTTATCTATGGAATTGCAGCGAGTCGGTCTCATTGCCGCCAGGTGTCACCCCATTTGAAATGGTAAATGGGCAGAAACCTGATCTATCCCACATCAAATTTTTCGGTTCTCGATGCTGGGCTTGCATCCCGACCGAATTGCAGACCAAACTGGGCCCTCATGCTCGGAGAGCTATCTTTGTGGGTTATCCTGAGGGGGTAAAAGGCTACAGGGTACAGGACACAACGAATCACGTATTTTTCGTTGCCAGAGATGTTGAGTTTGATGAAAACGTACCTGGACTTCGTTCGCCTGACAACTCTGATTCTGAAGAAGAGGATGTCATTCGACCTATGACTCCCATTGTTCCCACTACATCTTCATCTATTAACTCTGCTACTGCACCTGCCCTATCTGCCCCAGCTGCCTCAGCTCCTACTCAGCCTCCTCCACAACGTTCCACTCATATTCGCAAGCTCACAGAAAAAGGTGCTGCTTTGGCAGCTGGAATGCCACCCGTGCACGCCTAGAGCCCCTTCAGAAAAATAGAGAACAAGTTTCCGAAGCAGGTGACAGCAAGGGGGTATCCCTTGAGGATTCCGATGCCCTAACACCCATCGAGGAGAACCCTGAGGTCCCTGATTGCATCGCAAATGCGATAATCGAGGAACAGGCTCACTTAACCCTCCGCAGCGACAAGCGTCGTGACCCCAACAGTCCCGATTACGACATGAAACTCCCACCTGCAACTTATGATGAGGCCATTCTGCACCCCGATAAGGATGCTTGGCTTCATGCCATGAAAATGGAGCTGCAGACCATGAAGGACATGGGTGTCTACAAAATCATGAAGTTGCCCGAAGGTCAAAAGGCGATAGGCTGTCGTTGGGTCCTGGAGTTCAAGGAGGACAACAAGGGAGGCTCCACTTACAACGCTCGTTTAGTGGCCCAAGGATTCTCTCAAGTCCCAGGCGTCGACTATGGGGCCACCTTTGCTCCTGTCGTTAAACCGGCTACTGTTCGCCTCCTGGTTGCTCTTGCGTGTATCAATGATTGGGAAATCGATACTTTCGACGCAAAACGGGCCTTCCTCTGGGGGATCTTAAAAGAGGAGATCTACATGCGCCAACCCAAAGGCTTCGAGGATGGTGATTGGTGCACAGTTGTGTGGCTCATGCTGTGCACCATTTACACACTGAAACAGTCTGCGCTCGAATGGTATGAACAAGTACGGAGTGTAATGGCCAACCTCAGCTTCACCCGCTCTTCTGCTGATCACGCACTATTTTACTTTGACGAGGTGAACGAAGCCAGCTCTCAAGTCAGGACTCATTGCCTCATCGGTTGGCATGTGGACAATGGTGTGGCGGTCTCCAATTCCCATGCCCTCTTGCAAAGTGTAAAACAACGAATTGCAGAGCGATTTGGTCTGAAAGACCTAGGACCAATCACAAAATCTTAGAGTCCAATTCAAGCGGGACCGTTGGGGCCGAAAGATCTGGATGCACCAGAGCGAATACATCAATTTCCTCCTGCAGGAATACGACATGGTTGATTGCAACCCTGTGCATCTCCCGGCTGACCCGAAATTCCCGCTGGGTGACTCCAACAACACATATCCCAAGGTCTCAGACATTCACTCCACGTACATGAAACTCATCGGAGAGCTCATCTATCTCTCCATCAACACGCAACCAGACATCACATATATAGTCAATGCGCTTGCTCAATACGGTTCAAAACCAGAACCTCGCCATTTCGCAGTTGGTAAACGAGTTTTGCGCTACCTGGCTGGAACCGTCATGCTGAGGGTCAAGTATACCGCTTCGGAGGACACTATGGACCTCCATGCTTATGCGGACACCAGCTGGGCGAACGAAACCGGACGTCACTCTGTGTCTGGCTACACATGGTACTATGCTGGGGGTATAATCTCCCATGTGTCGAAGAAACAAGCCACAGTAGCCCTCTTGTCCACAGAAGCAGAATACATGGCGGTCACACATGTCATTCAGGAAGGCCTCTGGCTTCGATCTTTGTTTGATGAACTTGGCGTCCCTTTTAGATCTCCCATCCCGGTTCATCTTGACAACTCCGGGGCCATCGCATTGTCGGTCACAGCGAAATTCCATCAGTGCACCAAACACATCGACATACGATATCATTTCATATGTTTTCACATTGACGATGGTTCATTCACTCTTATCTGGGTTCCGTCACACGTTAATATCGTGGACATTCTCACTAAAGCCTTGCCTCGTCCCGCTTTTCTCAAATTTTGCACTTCTCTTGGACTCGTTGCTCTCTGAGGGGGTATGTTATCACTATAGTTATTATTCAGTTCGCACTCATCTTGATCACATGACAATTACATAATCGTCATTTACCTTCTCGTCCCGTTGTCTCGCTCTTTTCCTCAGCATTCCATTCACTGCTAGTGACGACCGCTAAGGTATGCTTTCGGTTACACTTATCGCATTCATGTATTGATAGAGTTACTAGCCTCCGTGTTGGCTAGGTAATATAGTGTTCCATTCACTGCTAGTGACGACCGCTGAGCCTCCATGTCGGCTAGCTTGTACAATACGTAGTAGTACACGTATACTTCCATTGGCAGAGCCTACAGCAGCAGAGCCGAAGTCCAAAGAGGGCAAAATAGGTATGGCTTGAAGGACAAAAGGAAATTCCAGGTTCTACTGAACCCTGGGTCCTTATGCCAGAAATCCCTGCCAAGAATATGGCGGAAGATCCAAGGATACTTGTTGTTCCAATAGATCGAAATCAAAGTTATCAGGGAAATAATGGTAATTGTCGATCCATGTGTTCGACACCCAATAATATTCCTGAGTACACCGATCAAAAGGATTAACAAAGGTATTCTTTGGTAGAAGGAAATTCAATTCTTCTACTCAATCTGGGTAGTGCCTCTTTACAGAGGGCTTAGTGCTGAATGGCACGTCACAGACGTAAGGAACACCTAGGACCACTGGGAGCGGGTACAGGGGGTGCAGGAGGATTTGGCTCCAATTGGCGCCTCCTCTGACGAGGTCTGTCCACAGGGTGGACGACTCTTTGTCTACCTTCCCCTGCAACCTGTGCTTGACCAATCTGGCCCTTGCCTGCAGGTCGTTCCTCTGCCAGTTGGGCATTCTCCTCTTGGAGTTCTTCTATGCGCCGCTTGCAGGAACGAACCTCTACTCGCACAAGGTCCAAAACTGCTGATGACTTGTGTTGTAGCTGGTCCTTGGCTTCAGCTATCACCAGATTCAAAATAAAAGAAATATGAAGATCAAAAGAATTATGAAATCTCTGCCTCCAGACCTTATCTAGCTCTGCATAGTAACACTTGATATTGGGAATATCCCACCAAGTGTTGAAGAACGCACTCAACTTCCATTCATGCACCTCTAATTCCCATGCAACACTGTCCTCGTGAGAAACAGCATTGGCATCTAAGGGAAGAGGGGCAAGCTCATTCGGGTCTAAGACCTGATTGATATCAACCTCCAGTCTAGCGAACACAGGATAAAACCTTTGTTCGTACCATGGAAGGTACTCGTATCCCTCATGGTGTAGGAGAATGGGAAAAGTAGAGCTTACTCATTCCTCTTCTTCGTGTGAGCCAAAGCAAATGGGAAACCTGTTCCCTTCGAGAATAGAAACCAAAGATTCATTGTTGTATACCATAAAAAGAAAGTCCTCGCTTTGTAACCCCGTCTTAGGGGGAAACCCAAGGTCCTCTCTGGTAATCCTAATGACATGTGCCTGCTGACCAGTGAGAGCAAAATTAAGCATTTCTACCCGGCAATCCTCCATGGCGTAACAAGCCAGGAGTTCTGGCCTGTCTAGTGCCATGATCTCGTTCCTGTGGACCTCGGGAAGGGTCCTGAAGCTCCGATACTGGAACACGGTGGCATTGGCATGGATTTGGTTGGTGAAGGGGGTGGCCATTGCATGGTTCTGGAATGTTATCAGCCCTTCTCCCAGCTACAAGTAGCGGATTTAGAAGAGGCCGAAGGGCCTGGTCCATCTCTTCCTCAGTGATATGCCCTTGAGGCACCCTGATAGGAAGAGGTGGGATGACAACTTCATCCACTGGTTGTGGAGTGACTGTAATGTACAGCATAGTGGTGACGTAGCATGCTGCAGTACGAGGAAGAGTTCGCAAGTATAGAGAAGCGAGAGTGAGTGACGAGTAGAGGAATCCTCGAGGAACGATGCCGAGCTTCGAGACGATGCGAAGTCTAAGCTGGTCTCACCTATCTAGGAACGTCGCTAGACTCGGTGGTCACTAGAAGCTACACTGGTATTGCGTAGAACTAGCTTAGGGAAGTTACAGGAGGGCGAGAGAGTGCCCTTATATACGGTAGGCCCCTTCTAAATAAAGAAAGGATGCGCAGCATCCGCAGTAGCTAAAGTATGACTCGATGCGCAGCATATGAGTCGTAGTGAGTCATGACGAGTCATGACGAGTCATAAGTAAAGGGCTATGCTGCAGGTGATGAAGTCTGAATAAGGCGACTGCGGCGGAATGGAAAGGAAGTCTAAATATGGTAAGGGCGGGGCGCCGTGTGAGACAGGGAAGAAAGGAGATCGGGAGACGCATCTGGTATAATGGAGGACGACTCCATTATGAATACAACCGTGTACGGTGAAGTGAACAAGACTAGGAATCGAGTGAACGAAAAAGCGTAGAGAAAGAGTGTACCCCCTCGTAATCCATAACAGTGACTGGTCTAATTGGAAAAGGGTAAGGAGGAGCCGGGGCATGTGCATCAATATGCGGAGCAAACTGAGGTGCCCAGTGGTCCTCATAACCCGGTGGATCCAACCAAAAATTATGTAATAAAAGGTAATGATGACTTACTCCGTAAGCAGGTGGTCTGTTAGGACAATTGAGTGTATGGATTTCGTCTAATGCAGACACCTGATACAAGATAGTATGAACAGTGTTAGTTACCCGAATTTGGATTGCAATGTTCTGAGTAGAACCAGTAGAAAAATAACAACACAGAATGACAAATGTTTGGGCGGTTATGATAAAGAAGATGTTGTGCTGATACCAGCCTTCAACTTCAATAACCCATGCCCCAAACTGAATGAAGACTGAAAGGCACCATAAAAAAGCACCCAGACCTCCCAGAAAAGTGAACACTAGAAAAGGAAACAGCATAATGACATAGAGCCTTTTCAATCAGGGCTCATAACCTGTAGAAAATGGGATAGAAAATAATGGAATATAATCCCAGGGTTTCTACAGCACCAGCACAGACTTGTGTGGAAAACTCACAAGACTTTTCCATATGGGAGAGGAGGAATAGATTTGAGGTAGGTTGGGTAGATGTAGTGGAGTGAGACTCAACACTGGATCAAAGGAGAGAACAGTGATGTTTGGTTATTGTCACCAGGCTGTAGGGCCTGGTTTATATACATGTAAGATATGTTTGTACTTGTGTACTTGACAAACAACAACAGTTGTGAGTGTTCCAAGTGTTCCGATCTCGGAACCCCTATTCCGGAACCACTTCCGGAATATTCCCGCGCCTTCCGATCTCGGAAGCACCGGAAGCACCGGAAGCACTTCCGGAATATTCCCACGCTCTTCTGAACTCGGAAACACCGGAACCACTTCCGGAACTGTGCACGGAAGTACCGGAAGTGTAACATCTTATTTCCTTAAATGTTATAACCTTCCTTCAGGGTTATCACAGCAATATTGTAGGTAACATAATACGAGTATACCGCCACCCAGTGCATATATATACTTACACCTCACTTACAAGCACCTCAGTCGCTCCCGCTCATCTTAGGCAGCGGCTGAGGTGAGTTGACTTTTACCTAGACTTTATCCCAAACTCATGTATTGTAGTATCGGGCAACTCCTGCCCTCTCTCAGACTTTGTTAGTACTCCTATACTATGTATGGTAAATGGAAAGTTGTACCATAGAATCTTATGGAACATCATGGAAGAATATGTCAGCAAGTATGACATATGCCAAAACACAATAGATAAGCTATCAGCCAGTCTTACTAAATATGAGTAATCATTGACATGTCATATCAGAGATAAGAGTCTAGACCATTGATAAGAAGATAAGAGAAAGGCTAGACCTTTAGTCACTGATTCTCAACACTTACACACAATCACCCAATATGTAATGCACAGCGTAGTAGTGATGTAGCGTGCTGCGATACAAAGAAGAGTTTGCACATAAGGAAGAGAGAGCGAGTGACGAGTAGAGGAATCCTCGAGGAGCAATGCCGAGCTTCGAGATGACGCGAAGCCTAAGCGGGTCTCACCTATCTAGGAATCTCGCTAGACTCGGTGGTCACTAGAAACTACACTGATATTGTGTAGAACTAGCTTAGGGAAATTACAGGAGGGCGAGAGAGCGCCCTTATATATGGTAGGCCCCTTCTAAATAAGGAAAGGATGCGGAGCATCCACAGCAACTAAAATATGACTCAATGCGCAGCAAGGGAGTCAGTACAAGTCATAAGGAGTCATGAAAAGTCATGATGAGATATAAATAGAAAGGCTATGCCGCAGGCGGTGAAGTCTGAATAAGGCGACTGCGGCGGAAACGGAAGGGAGTCTAAATAGGGACATAGGCGGGGCGCCGTGTGAGACAAGAAGAGAAAGAGATCGGGAACGTATCTGGTATAATGGAGGACGACTCCATTATGAATACAACCGCGTGTGGTGAAGAGAACGAGACTAGTGGTTGAGTGAATGGAAAAGTGTAAAAGAAAAAGTGTACTCCCTCGTAAACCGTAACATTACCCCCTTCCTATCGTCAAAGCACCTGCGAGACTATCAATCCACCTCCTCTCCTTCATTGACTTCGTAGTCAGTGGGGTCGTAGTCGTCAAGGGGGTTTCGTCGGAGGGGACAAATGTTGTCAGAATGGCCGAGTTCCCCACAAGAGGAGCAGCGGTGGCGGGGACAGTAGGCCTGGATGTGGCCGGGGGTGGTAACATGACAGAATGGACACTCATAGTGAGGGCAATCTGTGCGAAGATGTCCTCGTTGGTTGCATGAAAAGCAACATCCGAGTACGGGGCGAGCAGGACGAGAGGGAGTAGAAGGAAGAGAGGGGAGAGAATCTATGTCGATGGGTTGAGAACTTGACCCTGGCACTGGCGAGGGCAAAGCCGCAAAGTCCTTGTTAGTGCGACCGGAGGTGGGGAACGGAGTTGCCTGTCACGATTTTCCTCTATGTCCCTGAGAACGTTGCCCCACAGCTCGGGCTGTGGAGCTGGGGAGTCCGAATGAAATACCCTTGCCACGTCGACTGAGTTGACGAGGACGACAGGTGGGAGTCAGAGTGGTGGGATGTTCTCGAGTGGGGAGTACGTTGGCGGGTTCGGGAGTGGGTGTCCCTCGTCTGAGGAGGGGAACGGTGGCGAGGAAAGCAAGGACCTCTGGGTCGTCGTGGGAGAGAGAGGAGAGTGGTCCGGGAACAAGAGGACGGCTAGCTCCTCTAGCAGCGTCAGCACTTCGCGATCGGCAAGATGATCCAGCTGCGGGAGTTGGTGGAGGAGGGACAGGGAGGGGTGCTGTAACGTGGGAGTCGTTGGTCAAGGAGGAGGAGTCTGAGGACGAGGCGTTTGGGGTGATGGTGGAGTCGTCATCCCAGATGGGGTTTCGAAGATTGCAGGCCCAAGTGTCCCCATCCCAGGCGTTGCCTGGGTGGTCGTCCATGTAGTAACCGCAAAGGTTGACTGATAGGGTGTTGACGAGGGGACACAGAACGTGCATGTACAGGTTGGAGGGGATTGCCATGATGACATCGGCGAATCCGTGGTCATGGAGGGCATCCAGGACAGCGTCTCTAGAGGAATGGATGGCCTGTTTCATTGCGGCAGCATAGACAGGGAGCATCCCATCGGGGAAGAGTTGGGCGTGGAGTGTCCGTCCGGTGGTGTATGTATGAAAGATGAGGCCCAGAGATTGGAGTACGGAGTTATCCCTATA
>JBBPJO010000128.1:1840-26400 GCA_038088815.1 Boletus nobilissimus | reverse complement strand
GGGAAAATCTAGTTCTTTTGTAATGCACAGCATAGTATGCCATGATACTAAGGTACTTAGCTCAAGCGAGGACAAAGAAAGACTGAGGGTATAAGTGAAGTTTGTAGTCCAAGTGCTGAGCTTCAAGACAATGCAAAGCCTAAGTGATCTCACCTATTCAGGTATGAACTAAGCACTCACTGAACTCAGTGGTCACTAGAAATAACACTGGTATTGCATAGAACTAGCTTAAGGAAAGTACAGATGAGAGCAGAGCGAGTATTTATACAGTAGGCCCCTGGTTCACGCGGAGAGTCAGGAAAGGAAATAAGGATCAGGAAGCCAAAGGGATTCTGTCTCTGCCTAAGTATGACTTGAGTGTGCAGCACTATGAAGTCAGTCCAAGTCATAGAGTGTTGTGCACAGCAACATGTATGCCACAGCGTGAAGTCCGAAATAAGATGCTGTGGCAGAAGCGGAAAGAATGTCTAAATAAGGATATAGGCGGGGCACTGTGTGAGCCAAGAGAAGAAAGAGATTGAGAGCATATCTGGTACATGTGGAGGATGACTCCACTATGAATACAACATATAGTGAGTGGGGCAAGAGACAAGCGAACAAAAAGACTAAGGAAAAAGTATACCCTCTCAGTGAACCGTAACATTATCCCCTTTCTATGGATGAAGCACCTGTGAGACCTCTAATCTGTATCTCCCTCATTGACTTCATAGTCTGTTGGGTCATAGTCGTCAAGAGGATTATATCTAGTTGGGCAAAACTCATCTGAGTGTCCCAACTCTTCACAAAGTAAACAACAACACCACAAAACTCAGCTGCAATGGAGTTTTTTCTTGGTGAGGTCGACAAGGGGGCATGCGACAGTGGAATAGTTGGGGATGAATCATTGGTAGAAGTTGGCAAAGCCAAGGAACAAGCACACTTCTTTTACTTTTGTCAGGGTGGGCCAATTGGCGATTCCCTCAAGTTTGACAGGATCCATGGCAAGCTGTCCTGGTTTAACAATCATTCCTAGGTAATCCACTTCTTTCACAGTGAAGGAGCATTTTTCAAGCTTCAAGTGGAGGTCCAGTTCTTTTCTCTGTTGTAGGATGTATTTGGTACATTCGGTATGGATGGCTTCATCTGGTGAGAAGATCAGGAGGTCATCCATGTATATGACTAGCCATCCTTCCAAGATCATATCACGGAACGAGTCATTCATGAATTGTTGGAAAGTGGTGGGTGAGTTAGTTAAGCCAAAGAACATGCCTAATGGTTCAAAGAGTCCTTTGTGAGTGATGAACTCTCCTTTCCATTGGTGTCCATCCTTGATTCAAACATTGTTGTATCCCCATTGTACATTGAACGTAGTGAAGACTTGAGTTCCCCTGAGTTTATCAATGAGATTGGAGATTACGGGAAGTGGGTAGGTGTCATGAACAGTATGTTTGTTGAGGTATCAGTAGTCTTGACAGGGATGAAGTTTCCCATTCTTCTTATTGACAAAGAAGAATGGCAAGGCTTGGGGAGAGTTCGAGGGGTGGATTTTTCTAGCTCAAAGATTTTCTTTGAGAAAAGCTTTAGTAGCTTTTTGTTCATCAGGGGATAGGGGATAGATCTTTTCTACTTTCAGTATGAAAGAGTCATCAAGGTTGATTTCATGGTTGTAGGGATGAGAGGGCAGTAGATGATCAGCGGTTTCCTTGGAAAATACCAAGGAGTAATCATCATATTCAGAGGAAAGTGAGATTATGGGTTTTACCTTTTCAGCAGCCATGGTGAGTTCAGTGGCAGTAGTGAGTTTAGCAATGATGGGGGAATCTAAGGGGATGAAATGGATGCTGCAGCGGATGATGTGGTTGATGGTGTATGCTTCCTTAGTGTGCTGATAAAACTGGGATTCAATTTTGTACTGGAGGTATTCATGGAGGCAGGCATCATGCACTGTGTGAATGTTAAGGTGTTGGGAGGGTTGAGGGGGAAGTTCAGAGATTTTATGGGATCGTCAATTCATGGTGTGGGTTTGATAGAGTTCTGAGGATTTGTCTGAGGATTCAGGAATGGAGATTAATGAGTCCAGTGAATGGTAGGGTTGATTTTTCGAAGCCAAGGTAGTCCTAGGATAACATTTTCATTTCCACAGTGCATGACATAGAAGAGGATCTTATGAGCAATTCCTTCAATATCGATAAACAGGGTAGTGGTAAAGCAGATAGCTCTGTTCTTGTTTGTGGATTGGTTAACATTTTATATGGGGGGTTTGTGTTTGTGAACAAAGTCCCAATCTATGCACAATATATCTGTGCCACTGTCAATTAGGGTGTGAGTGTCGACAACTTTGGTAATGCGATCTGGATTGATAAGCTGAATGAGGAGTTTCATTGCTTTCGAAGAAGAGGATACAATTACAGAAGTGCATGTAAGGGAAGGAGAGACTTGCATCGAACAAGTTCTCTGTTTCAAAAATCCCAAGAGAGGTGAACCTTTCATACAGCCACTTCATTCTCCTCATCGTTGTCTTTGATCTCTTTTAACTCAGGGAGATCCTCAACGGAGACTTTCTGGACCTTCTTTCCCTTCTGTCCAGTGAAGGGAAGAAAGTGGGGACATTTATTGCTAAGGTGTCCACTTTTTTGGCAGTGGAAACAATACCCTTTCTTGATGCATCGCTTTTGCTTGTCTAGGGTGAGCTTGGCAACACAGACAGCATCAACATCCATGGCATTGGGGTCCTCGGTGGGTGTGGGTGTGGAGGCAGAGTAAGAATGGTAGGTATTCTGGGATCCTCCAATATGGAGGCAGGTCACTTCTCTGGCTCTCTCAAACTGAGTATGGAAGTGAGTGGCCTTTTCATACCACGATTGAGTGGTGGTGGGAGGAGTGTCCATGTGGTAGATTCGACACATGATTTTGGCACAGAGGCCACCAGAGTAGAATCTCATTAGGACATTGTCATCTTGGATGTTGGCGAGGGCAGCATTGCTGATAAAGCTAGCAGTATAGGCAGCGAGGGAGGGGAAGTATTCTCCCTTCTTTCATGGGTGAGGGTTCATCCAGGTGGTTGATAACCAGGATATGGCATTGGCGACAGTATCCTTGAGAATGAAGGATTTCTTGAAGGCTTTACAGAAATCTGAGAAGGTTCCAAAGGTGATGGTAGTGGCAGTGACTGCTTGTTGTCTAAAGATGTTAGCCCAAACTAGGGCGGATCCTTTGGTCATGTGGGAAAGTGTGAAAGTGATCTGCTTGGCATTGGTGTCATAGCCAGCCGCATTTACCATGAGGTAGAAGCAGAGGCTGTTCAGCCATTGTTTGGCTGTTTCAGGGAACCCATCAAAGGGTTCAGGGTTCCCTAGGTGAAGTTCAGTGGGTTTGTTGGCCATGGGGTTTTGAGGAGGTGGTAGTGGGGGGAGAGGAGGTGGTCTAAAGATTAGTCCGGTAAGGGCAATGGGAGTGGGAGAAGGTGGGGTAGGGATGCGTGGGATGGAGAGGGATGTGGTTAGTTGGTGGGAGAGATCAAGGGTATCATCTTCTTCCTGTTGGATGTTACTGTAATGCACAGCATAGCGTGCTGCGCTACTTAAGATACTAAGCTCAAACAAGGATAAAGAAAAGAGTGAGGGTATGAGTGAAGGTTGTAGTCCAAGTGCCAAGCTTCAAGACAATGCAAAGCCTAAGTGGTCTCACCTATTCAGGTATGAACTAAGCGCTCACTGAACTCAGTTATCACTAGAAATAACACTGGTATTGCATAGAACTAGCTTAAAGGAAAATACAGCTGAGAGCAGCGAGAGTATTTATATGGTAGGCCCCTGGTCTGTGCATGATGTCAAGAAAGGAAATAAGGAGCAGGAGCCCAAAGGGTTTCCATCTCCGTTTACATATGACTTGAGTGTGCAGCACTATGAAGTCAGTCCAAGTCATAGAGTGTTGTGCACAGCAACATGTATGCCACAGCGTGAAGTCCGAAATAAGATGCTGTGGCAGAAGTGGAAAGAATGTCTAAATAAGAATATAGGTGGGGTGCTGTGTGAGCCAAAAGGAGAAAGGAAATTGAGAACGTATCTGGTACATGTGGAGGACAACTCCACTACAAATGAAACATATAGTGAGTGAGACGAGGAGTGAATGAACGACAAAAGATGAGTGAAAAAGTGTACCCCCTCAGTAAACCACAGTTACGGTTTACTGAGGGGGTACACTTTTTCCTTGTTCTTTCTTGTTCGCTCGCCTCTTGTCTCACTCACTATACATTGTATTCATAGTGGAGTTGTCCTCCACAGATACCAGATACATTCTCAATCTCTTTTCTTCTTTTGGCTCACATGGTGCCCTGCCTATATCCTTATTTAGACCATTCTTCCATTCCCGCCACAGCGCCTTATTTGGACTTCATGCTGTGGTGCACATGTTACTGTGCATACTGCGCATGACACTTTGTGACTTGAACTGACTTTGTAGTGCTGCGCACTTGAGTCATACAAAGATGGAGAAGGAGACCCTTTGGGCTCCTGCTCCTTATTTCCTTTCTTGATGCTATGCACGGACCAGGGGCCTACTGTATAAATACTCTTGCTGCTCTTGGCTGTATTTCTCTCTAAGCTAGTTCTACACAATACCAGCATTGTTTCTAGTGACCACTGAGTTCATACCTGAATAGGTGAGACCGCTTAGGCTTCGCATTGTCTTGAAGCTCGGCACTTGGACTACAAACTTCACTCATACCCTCGCTCTTTTCTTCATCCTTGCTTGAGCTTAGTATGTTAAGTATCGCAGCACGCTACGCTGTGCATTACATTGGAAGGATAGGGTGACATCTGGGTCAAAAGGGGGATGTTCATCGTCAGATGAAGTTTCAGAGGGTTCAGAGTGTTCAGGGGGCTCTTGGTTTCAGGCAAATCCCCAGAGGGAACCAGGGATACAAGGCTGTTGATCAATGGTGATGTGAAGCTACAACAATGGTAGCCGCAAAGGGTAGCTTAGATCTTTTGTTATGCTTGGCCCAGATAGGGACAAGTGTAGCCTTGAAAGATCAAGAGTGGGGTTCAAGAGTAAAGCATGCACTTAATGGTAGCACAAGGTCCAAGGAAGATGTTCCACAGAGAAACACAAGGGTTCAAGGGTCAAGGGTTCTGAGTGACTGGATGAGAACCAGAAGGAGCTTGAGACAAGTAGAGTAGATTCAAGGAGATCTAAGCTAAGGTACAACAAGGTAAGTATCGGGGTATTTATACCCAAGTTACAAGTTTAGGGTAGGCGTAGTAAGGGCAGGCATAGAATGTCAAGGAATGGAGTGGAACATGGTGGAAGTTAGTTGCTGACGAAGCAAGTGAGATCAGGGATAAGAGTGAACTGGATGAGTCAGTGATGAAAAGAAAATAATGTCCAAGGATGAGAGTTGAACATCAGAGTATCAAGTAAAAAGAAAAGCCAAGTCATAACAGATACCTTGCTGGAATGGGTTGGGTTGAGCAGTATTATGTAGCTGTCAAACTGTTGAAAGCAAAGGTCTCCTAAATTTTCTTCATTATGATGATTCTCGTGATGTCAGGGACTGCATTGTATTCTATATGCCAGAAAATTATGCACAAGCAAACATTGTTTCTGATAGCCCCAATGATCATGTCACAAGCAGTTTGGTTGAGCCTTTGTCTGGTTGTGGAAGAGACAAATCAGACAAGTTGAACATCTAACAGGTTTACCATTTATAGTACTGAAATCTGGAAATGCCCATGATTCATCAGCAAATCAGTGATTTACGAACAGTGACCACAGCCACACATCATCTTTACAGCATAATTACAGTAATCTACAGTCACCTAGCTACAGGCACATGGCACAACAGCAACATACCACATCACATTACCTCACAGATGAATATTGATAGAATTGTCATACACGTATACAGTAGTACAGTCCTTACAACAAGTCACTGGCTTACAGAATCTCGAGTACCAGCGCTGCATTGACACCCTGACCTTGCACCATGGCAAGTGCCAGCTTCAATGACAACTCAATAATGTGCAAATGAGACTGATCCAATTCCCTAAATGGCTGTACTAATTATATCCCCATCTCCCCATCTCCTGCAGGTTTTCCATCCAAAATAGTATTTGCAGGATCCCCAGCACACCCTTGTGGTGTCCCTTGTTTGTTAATACATGTAGATCCAAAGCGGCGAGGTCCAATATCCAAGAGTGCAAGTTGATGAATGCCTGAAGTGTCAACACACTTGTCAGCATGCACAATCTGTCATCAATGAATGACTCCTGGGACCCCTCCAGAACTTTTAATGGGATGACTGCAAGATGACACACAAAAGCTTTCCTCATGTGCAGATATTGCCTGGTCGCATCTGATGTACGAGGGTGCATGCAGAGCTGGTAGATAAAATGGTAACACTGCATGCTTAGCGCTGGGAGGACATTGAAAAGTGGTTCTGCATGCATCGCTACCTTGCACTGTCGTTCTGCATCCTTGCCCTTGGTTCTCATCTGCAGTATGCCAGCATTGCACAGCCAAACAAGAGGAAATGGAAATGGCTGAAATTGGGGTACGTTGTTTCATGTTCCATGTTACAGATGAGAAGGTCGAGGATCGTGATCCTAATAGCTTGATCCAGTGGCTCTTGGGTTTCTCTGTTTGTGCAGTTGTTTCAGCCATATCAATGTCATCCAATGAATCAATGTCCAGCAGCTGCGTGAAACCACTGAGGATGCGCTCAGAATTGGGACTACGTTCAATGAGTATGAGCATGTTCGTGATGGACATCAAACAAGAGAGCTGAGAAATGATTCTGACAGCAAGGACAAGCTCTGGATATGCTGGATATATGACATATGTCGCAATTGCAGGGATATACTTGGTCCTGTATGTCAGTGCTTGGCCGAACTGTGTGTAAAACAATATCAAGTGGAAGGTCCCCATGAATGGCACACTGTCAAACTCAGAAAGGATGGGAACCAATACATCAAGGAAGACATCATGAATTTCAAGCACTCAGTGAATGATGCAGAAGACACAAATGATTGTGAGCAAGAAGTAAGGCTCTTCAGAAGGGAGCTCATGCTCAAAACCTTCAATACCATCGACAATGTAGGAAAGGATAGTGGATTGGAGGGGGGAATTCATGAGCAGGTGAGTCTGCACTTTGAAACCAGGCTGGATGAGCAACAGGATGACAGTTTCTTGTCTCAGCAATCCATCTTCACTTGCTTGGACAAGATTTTCTATCTCCCAAACTACAAGGGCACATTCGACAAACTTGAGGCACAGATCATTCATTTGCCATCTCTCCGAGTGTTGTGTGTATTCTCGGTGTGGCAATCCTGCAAACATGTTATCCACCATGAAGCTGATGTAGGGACCAATGCCAGGTAGGCGGCGAGGCTGGCCCAGAGACTCGGGAATTGTATTGAGTGGCTCTGCATCTGCCAACAGACTTTGTGGGGAAAGTCTCTTTGGTGTATGCAACAGCGTAGCCAGCAGGTTCAAAAATGGAATGGTAGTGGGGTATAACTTGTATACCACCTCCACTTTGTCTAATTCCACTTGACCCCTTTTATGGGTGGTAGAACAGCACCTGCGCCGACTGTTGAAGCAACAGGGATAAGGTAGAGGATTACCTGTTACCCACCAAGGGTTAGAGGGTGTTGCTGCAAGCAATGGTTGTGGTAAGAACACAAGATGTTATTCAAACTCAGACAACTGAGCTCTAACTTATATACTACATGGAGCATGTGACTATTTCCATATAAGCTACACTACACTACCACTAGTAAGTAATATAAGTTGTGTTGAGAGCTACTACATGGTGCTCAATCAACACCGACCACCTGGCTGGATACGGGCACACGCATGTTGATCACCTTGACTCTCTCCATCAGTGTCCATACACTCTTGCAAATATCTACACCCACAATACCTGCTCCAGGCTCACAAAAGGCAGCAAGCACATCAAAGATGGCCCCCTTGAGTTCAGGAGGTATACCCAGAGGAACAAGCGACACCAGAGTTGGGATAGTGCGAAATTGGGTGTTGGAAGAGATGGCAAGACACACAGCAATGGAGCTCGTTGCCATGGTGAAGAGAAGGCGGAGGAAGGATTGAGCATGAAGTACATCCTTTGGTCCAATGGGGATATGTTGAGGGGGTTGTTGAGTAGGTGGATGAGGTTGAGAGATGGCAAGAGGGCTGAACCTGCCAAATGATGTGGTGAGGGAAGGAGGCTGGTTCATGCAGGGACTCGGAGCAGGGGAGGTCCAGGACTCAAGAAGGGCAAAGATCGTAGACCATGATATTGAAGGGCCAGCATTATACGAACCAGTGGAACTGGGTAGGCTACTGCCTGATATCACTTCCCCGCCACCACGAGCGAGGAAATTGTACACAAGCTCGCTACATTGTTGACCTTTTGCGAGACCTGAGAGCATATTGTACAATGCCATGGTCATGTCCACATCCCAGACTTGGGTAGACCACACAACCCATTGCAAGAAGGACAGGAGTTTGCCTGTGGACATTGCCATGAGTTCCATGTATGACAAACTGCATGTCTCGCCAGTGGGTGTTGTATCCCAGAATTGTAGCATGCATTCAGGGGGAAGCAACACATAGAGGACGCTGATGAGAGAATACAGCATGGTGATATCATTCCACAGTGCAGGTTGACCTTCGATTTCACTGCTGGGAGGGGCGATGGACCTAAACATCCTCAACCAACCCATCCAGATGCTCATGAGCAGGTCTTCTTGCCTCTGCTTGATCTTGCGCAGCTCAGAGCTGGCATAGGTGAGCAGAGACCTGACTAGTACATCACACATGTTGAGTACTGGAAGCTGGAATTTCTCGGCGAGAGGCTCCTTTTGCAGTTGTTCAGGGACAAACTGGACAAACTGCACGAAGGAACTTATGGGTGAGATATGGGTGCATTTGTGGAACTGAATGAGGGTGGCAGCGAGGTATGTAAAGGCATCAGCCTGCATGGCATCCCAAATCTGCAATTCGAGCTCTTCCGTTTTGAAACCCTGTTGGTTTTCCAATGTAGGGTCGCAATGTCAAGTCTCTGCCATGAAGAGTGTCCACTTGAGGAGGATGGTCGCCTTCAAGCCAGGTTCTTTCCAGTATGTATTAGGAGTGAGTTGTCGTTTCATGTAGGCAATGGTGCCCTTGTCTGTGGTGAGGTTCTTGCAGACTTTTCCAGGGAAGAAATGAGGTTCTGCCAAGTCAAATGCTGCGAGGGTGGCAGTGAGAATGTAAGTTGTCATGGTGTCATTTGGATTGGCTGTGAGCCAATCAATCAACTTTTGTACCTCATTAGGGGAAAAGTGGCCTAGACAAGCAATTTGGTAGTAAACAATGGAGAGATACCATTGCTCATACTTGAGAGAGTTGTAGTGGGTGTTGAGAATGTTGTAACTGAGAGAGGGTTGTGAACCTTGGGGGACATGAGTGAAAAGTGAAACAATGGGCAAGGAAAGTGCATACCTGGACCAGAAGGTGGGATGGTGTTGTTCTGGGCATTCTGTCTCGCTATCTGTGCCCTGGTGATGGCAGTCCTGATTGACTCTATCTCATTGAATATATGAGAAGCAAGGGAGGCATCCGGTTTTGAAGCAGGGACAAGCTCCTGTTTGACAAACACCTCAAGGCGGAGATAGAGCCTTGGTGTATCTGGGAGTTGTCCCAGTGCGGCAGGTAATGGAGACAAGTGAGGAGATGGTGGCATCGCAGATGAAACTCTACAATGGTCACCTCAATCGAGTTGACTGCAAGCTCGGACAACTGGGGGAGCTGAAAACAGACTGGAACTGCTGGGGTAGCAGTGGAAGTGCAAGCATCTCGAGGGAGAGCTTAACGTCGACCAACCTTCCAAGTCAGCAGCTGTACATTCACTGGCATTTCAGCTCCGAGTCAAGCCACAGATATCTTCAAGTTGCTGAACTACTACTAGTACACAAAGGTCCATGTAGATAGAAACTAAGAGCCCATAACAGCATAGTAGAAGTCTTTATCAATGTACTTGTTTAGGAACATTGTGGGGGAGGAGTGAATACTATTGTAACAACTCAGTTGACTGTCCACCAGAGCACCATTAAAGCAAGGAGCAAGATTACAGTAGGATCATAGTTGGTCCAACGGGAATATCTCACCAAATGGGGCTCTGGATGCATGTGTTGCTCGCTTCAGGACATGCAGTCCTGATGATGGTTTGACAACAGATCCATTGGCTTGGGTAACAATATTAAGGTGTGTCTCCTATTGGCAGTAGGACACATGATCATGTGGACAAGGACGATGGAGTGACCTGCATGGTTCAGATTTTGTTAGTGTCAGCATCACATTTGTAAGATTGCCACGTACCTGCCAAGCTGCTTGAGGGCCATGCATGTGCCTCATTGATGTTGAGGAGCGCGCCATCGTAGCGGCTGTACTTCCATGGCCAGCAAGGCTGGTGAGCATGGACCGTAAAAGCTAAGCCCAGCGTCAACAGGTCATGGTATGACTTTTGCTGGAGGTGGACCTTGTACCAGACATGGAGTTCGTTGGAAAGGAGTTCAGTGTCATGGAATGATCTCCTCGGGCCACCAAAGACATGGAGATTCTGAGTGAAGGCACCTTCATGGTTCACATAGTCTCCTAAGGCTCCTCGTAGGTCAGGGAGGTTGAACTTCTGTGCAGCATCGTCAATGGACATATGGCAGATTGAGGGTTCATGGTTGAGGTGGAACACTGTAGAGCCAGCAACAAAGACTCGAAGAGAAGAAGGAATGCTGCCAGGAGGGGCTTCGAGGAGTCACTGAGCTACAGCAAAAAGATTAGTTGCCTTGCAATGCGGCGACCACAATTCCTCTGCTAGCTTGAAATTTGCATTGTCATCATTCATCCCACCATCAATTTTGTCCTCCAGGTCTGGGTCACTACCATCCTCCATGCATCCAGACTCAGGCTGCTAAATAAGACTAATTGTGGTGTTGAAAAGGTGGCACTTCTTGTCATGATCCAGGGTACAACAAATCTGGGTGTTGTAGTTCATGTTGTTGGTCATGGAAGCTGGGTCCTTGATGACTTCGATGTGGGCATGTTCGATATCAGCAGTTCACTGGAGGATGCTTCCAACATTGTTGATACTTGGAACTACATTATGCAACAACTCAAGCTTTGGGAAATTGAAGTGCTCAAGTGGTAATTTGGTTTGCCTGCCATGACAGAGGCCATGGATCACCTGTTTGTGCTGGTGAAACTCTGCCAATGCGGCAGCAATCCTGTCACAAGTGGTGAAGGAAATTACTGGAGCCTGTGTGAGATAACGGAAGTCCATCAATGCCTGGATAGCAGTGACAACTCTGGCATCAGGAAAGCCAGCTAGCACAACTACAATGTATCATTGTGCATTTCACTGCATCCACCCAGTGATTTGCTTCAACTGGGTGACACCCTGACTGAAATGACACACGCCAGTGATGGGTGGAAGGACAGAGTAGCAGAAGTTGAGTTCATGAGAACCAAGTGCTTCTATACACCATCCTAAATCATGATCCCAGAAAAAGCAATGCTAGTGGTGCAAACACTCAGGAGTCAGGAACTGTGAAGGACAAGAAAGTGGCCAGTCCCAGAAGAAAGAATGAGAGACCCCACTGAGACGGTATTTTTCACACTGTTTGAAGTAGGCCTCGATGTCTACAGGGTCTGCATTGATGGATTGAAGTTGTGTCATAGTGAGGGCACCTTCTCATATTTGACACTGGTTCGGATCTCTGAATTGGTCGTACTTTGCCAATGTGACAGGAGAAGTTTGTCCTCATACGCATGCCAGCATGGCCGATTCAGGCATGTCGATGATATAAGACATGAGCGGGGTAAAACAATAACAGAGGTTGCCTAAGGGGTCCGACATCATCCTCCCAATGTGTGCTGTGGTCTTGAGCAGTTCAAGGACTATGTCTAAACATTGATGAAACAGCTGGGCTTCCAGTACTGAACAGATTCAGGTGGTTGGATGTATGAATTGCGGAATGGGCATTAACGCAAGAAGGAGAAAGGCATGTAATGAGGCATTATTGCAAGTTTTCATTCTGATATTTGTGAGACTGATGAGTAACAGGTAACAGGTATGCAACTCTACCTCTGCATACATTGGTAATGTTTGTTTTGTCGGAGGACAGGATGACACCACAGAGTGTGCCACCATCTGTTATCTGTGACTAGCAAGGGGGACAGGGTATTAGCTACATGAATATACAAGAAATGATGGAGCTTGTACCTGCAGTTCCCATGCAGTGTAACTGCTCATCCACTCTGTGTACACCTGTACAATTTGTTCTGTGGTGGTGAACAAACGGCACAGGGAAAAATCCATCTTGCCAGCAAAGATTGGATTATTGAATAACGATTCTATGCAATCGAGGGAGTCGTGGTAGTAAAGATGCACCAGCTGCTTTGTTGGATGGGTATGTGACATCATTAGTAATTACATTGAGCCACTTAGATACTATCTTATACATGAGGTTGTCCATTGAGCGGAAGAAGAAAAAAGAAATAGTTTTCCCCCATTTCTATTTGTCTGAAACTTGAGAATGATTGATAAAGAATGAACAATGACAACAACAAATATTCCCTTTTCTTGCTTACCTCATCCTCTACTATTACCTCTCACAGCTTGATGCTGTCCCCTTTGAACTTGCACACACCTTCCTGCCTTACATGCAGTAAACTCCATACAACTGGAGCCCACTGTGAAGGGATTGGTTTGACCAACTGGGGCCCCCCCTTTTTTTTAGCTCACCATTGCAACAATTGCTCATAACAACTCTTCAGTACCACCTTAAATAATAGGTAGATGGCAATATCTGGTTGTTTCCACCCCACTGCTAATGACAAGAGTAGCTGCATGACAAGTGTGGATCATCATCACCAAATCCAATGAACCCTCTTCTCTAGATCTTGACTCTATTTCAGATCTCCCAGGTGCTTTTGCAAATTCACTGATTGCCTCGAATCTTTCAGAGTCTCCCACTCTAATTAACCTTGAAGTAATCCCTTCCAATGATGCTTTACCTGTTGCCATGTCAATGGGTACCAAGGGCATCAATGTGATGCCTGCCCTGATTTCTACTAAAGCCCCATCTTTTAATGGTGAGATGTCAGAGCTTTTGGAGTTTTTTGAATACTTTGAAGACATATCAGATTCTTGTACCCTCACAGATACAGTTCTCAGAAATGCAAGGTCATTGTACACTACACCAATAAGGCCACCAAGTGTTTTTGGGTCATGCTAACTGGTTACAAGACACACAACTATGATGTCTTCAAGAAGAGCATTTTAGCTCAATACCCCGGTGTGGAGAAAGGCATCAGATATACCCAACAAGACATGGAGCTCATTGTCATGTCAACAAGCAATGATGACATTTCCACCAAAATGGAGCTACTATTGCAAGTTCCACCCAGTCACTATTTGGCTTGTTGTCAATAAGAAGCTATCCACTCACAAGCACAACTGGTAGATGCCATGAAATATATCTATCAGGCAATCCCTTCAACACCCATTCCCAACATTGCTAGTCAGACCTTCTTGCCAAGAGTCCGACACACAACAATTTGCCAAATGTGAATCCTCATCATCTCCTACTCCCACACTCTATCAGAAAGACGACAAATGGTACCCTGTGGCCTACTCTTCACACTCCATGTCACTGTGGGAATGGAACTACCCTATTGCTGACAAACAAATGCTCAGCATCATGAGAGCATTAGAGATATGGAGACACTATTTAGAAGGTGCACATCATGAATTTGAAATTCTATATGACTCAACAAGATCTCAATTGGCAGCAGGTCCAATGGGCATAGTACCCATCTAGATTTAATTTCAAATGGTACACAAGGCTGGTGCCACTATGGAAAAAGCGGATGCCTTCTCTAAATGAGAGGATGATGATCAAGGAGTATTGGTCATCACCCCAGAAAAGATTAGGACACAAGTCCTGCTCTCTGATAAAGGGGATAACATAAAACAATGCATTCATGATGCCTCATGTCACTTCAAGAAAGAAGATATCGCCAACTTATGTGAAAATTGGGCAATATGTGATGAAGAAGACAGATTCTTGTATGATAAGTTCCATAGGCTGTATGTGCCTAATTATGAAGACCTATGCATGGAAGTTGTGAGGCTACACCATGACACCCCTATGGCCAGATGCAGGTGATCATGTTTTCTCTTGCCACCAGCCTTAGTGAGCGTTTCACCAGTGTACTTCAGGTCTATTTGTGCTAACTAATACAGAGAGGAATGCAGGAGATGGAATAGAAGGAAAGGATGACAGCACAACATATAGTAAGTCATTTTATGTTCAGTGTGCATGGCAGCTGATAATGAACACCCATGTCTCGCTACAGGGCCATTGAACACAAGGAACATGACATTAAACAGCAAAGATCCAGTATGTATGATTTATGATTTGAACATGATCATTTGAGGCTTACTTTGACAATATCAGTCAAGATTTGTATGATCTTTGGCTGGATTCCCGGAAGGAACAGAACAAACTCTCTGGGATGCTGGATTCAAGATGCATGTCCTGTTTGCTGGAAGGGGTTGTTTAAAGGTGAGATGACATAGAACCATACTATTGGTGACTCTTAATACATATATAACAGGACAGGGAAGGGATGCCAGTTCACAAAATGGTCAGTCACCCTTCCGTGGAACTTTCTGGATCCGAGGCTTGTGGTCCAGAACCCGATGTGTTCTGGGTTCAGGACTTAGTTGTCAAGATTGAGCTGGATCTCATGTTACAGGCTCCTGGGGATCATGACCCAGAAGTTACAGCACAGGTTTGGAAGTGGACCATGGGTGAAATCGTGTTTTACATGGCACAATCTACATCAGTCGTCATGAGGAAGTGTCCACTGCAACTCAAGCTCATGTTTTCAAAGGAATTGTTGATGCTGCAGTGCAGTAATCTTGGGCAGCATTGTCAGTGGATCAAAGGAACCTTGTATGCAGCCAACCAGGATGATACAGACGAACTGATCCCCACTCACATGATCACGACATTGGAAGAGTTCATTAATCAGGTCGAAGATGGGAATGTTTGCAGCAACTTTCTCGATGGAAAGGACATGATGCCATCACCACCATTGTGGGCGGTTCCTCTCTTCCAGTAAACCACCACCTGGAATAGCACCATGCACCTGCAATTCAGGCAAAAGGCAAAAAAGAGGAGGGAGCCATGTATAGAAATCAATGAGGGGGGATTGAAGGTGATCTGTGCTGTGACTTAGACTTCACAAGGGTGGAGGCTCCTGACACACGCCGGATACATCACTTTCCCACATCACAACTGTTGCAGAATGTGCACTTATGTGGTAGGGAATGCAGGTGCAAAGTTATGGGCAATCTTGCAGCCAAAATGAAAGGACTGTCCCACTTTCTTTCAAGACCTGATGGAGGCCTTCCAAAAGGCCACCACTCCTTCCAAGGACAGAAAGTATATCGACACTGACATCGCCATGGTATGTCTTGAGGAAGGTGACATGATGTACGTTGTGCTGATCTGTTTCTTCTTCTTTGTATTAATTACTGCACCACCAGGTTTCAAGCCCCAGCAGTATTGCACTGCATGTACACTCCGGTGCCATCTATTTTCAGTGGTGCTTATTTCTACCACTATGAAACAATGCACTTAACACACACAGGGATTTCAAAATGATTCCTGTGGACCAGGGAGGCTCTTTGATGAATGATGACCACCCTGGGTTCTTTTGTACGCTATGTCATATGATGATTGCTCTATGGTACCAATCAGAAGCAAGTGAGTCAAATTTTTAAATCCCTGATCTATGATTCATCGCTGATATATCAGGAACAATGGGTAAAAAAAGCCTCATCAGCCTGGCTCTGATGATTCTCAATCAGCAAATGGAATTAACCAGATGCCAAAGAACCTTCAGATCTAGGAGATGAGGAGCATGGTGAACTAGCCTTTGCAACCACATGTGCAAAGGTGCTCCTATGCTTCATGAACCTTAGCATCACAGGTGTACAACAGTTTGTGAACAGTCAGGGGCCATACTACTGCCCTGGTGATGATACCATCAAGATCCCCATGTTGGCGAGAGGTGCTCTGGACACATTATTTCCAGAAACGTAGTATCATTTGTGATTGATATTCTACTTGCTGTGCATTGTCATATGCACATGATGGTTTTGCAATTTCCCAAATGCACCAGACATTATAGCAACATCAATGTGACATATAGTGGATGGAGTACGGTTAAGTATTCTATGAAGAAACTTCTTTGGAAGCCAAGCATTCCAGTAGTGGAACAACAACATCACCGGAACTAGCAGAGTCAATTTGAATTTGAATTGTTCCTTTACAGAGAGTGAGTGAATGTGAATGTGAAGAACCCCTTGTTCAGTAGGGTGTTCTGCCATGGATCAGGTATGGGCCTTTTTGATACAATATGCTCTAATGTTTACTTAAATGGCAAGATGCTTTGTTATTTGGTTCCAGCTACTTCCAGGTCATTCAAAACCAGAACTGCTATCCTGAGTTCTATTTCCGCATGCATAGTAGTCTAACTAGGATACTTCTATAAAGAACTTTTGTACAGTATGTATATCATTGAACCATGTGTCTTGTGCATCACAATCACCTGGGGGAATCAGTCACGACTGAGGGCACCATGCAACAGGAGACATGTGCTTACGGTCCTTTCCTGTCGTCAACAGACAGGCTTCCTTAATATATACATCCATGCCCTGTAGAAAATATGCATGCCCAAGAAGAAGTCGGGGTTTTGCTTGATGAGGGGCAGTGGTAGATGTCGACCACCAGCTACAAGCTGCATGGCACACTTCCACTCCTTTTTGCTGCGCATAGACGCACGTGAGCTGATCTCTGCGAGCTGGAGATCAAGCATGCCTTGCAAAAAGATGCCATATGTGGTAGAGATTTCAAGAAAGTTGTTATGGCAGTCCCACATGATCTTTTTCACAGTGGGGTCTGTGAGGAGGCCAAGGACAAGATGGAGCCATAAGAGGGCATTGCGTGATCTGAGAGCTAGGATGTCAAACACAAAGATATGCTCTGCGTTGACGGTACTGATGCATATGAGGGAGATGGTGCTGTCTGCTGCATCAAGGTTCTTGCCCTCACAGTTGATGATGAGGAAGGGAGAGCTGGTAAGTAGTGCACACTACATAGTACATACTATGGTGAACTGGGGACAGACAAAGGCAGTGTTGAGGTCCTAGGGATGGTTAGCATGGGTTGAACACAACTACATGTGGCTCCTTCATTTTGTCGTCGACCCATCACAGTTTGAACCCTTTGAGCCATCATTAGACATTCATGCACGGATTGCTGCCTGTGCCCATGCCACCATTGCTTTGTTGTTGTGAAAAAGGAATAGTCTCGGCGATGAAGAATGGTGGTGACACAGTTGGGGGTGGTGCAGTAGATCTTGATAGGTCTGGTTGCGGAACTGTCAACTTGACACACTTGATCTGAGCAGCAATTGCAAAAGAATGGCAACTTGAAGAGAATGCAGGAGTCTAAGGTTCTGTTGATAATTATTTGGTCAAGTGCATGGCAGGTCATGTAGGGTACTTTGGACTGCAACTGACCCTCAACTATGCATGGCATACACACATGCAAGCTCTTGCTCATTTCTTTTTCCTCACTTGGACTTACTACTAGCTGCCAGCTTGTCAACTGTAACACCCGCTGAACTGCTCTGTAGGAGATCAATGACATCAACATTGGCTGTTCAAGTTCAACACATGCTCATGGCCAATACAACAGGTTTTAACAGAGGCACCAGCAGTAGAGATGGGGCATCTCACTCTCATGCACGTTTGTGCACTCCTGAATTCCTCATCACCAGCAAGGGCACCACTGCCAAGTACTTCTATCTGCCTCAGACATTGTTATTTCGGGCCACCAGTTCAAAGTTATCCCCCCCTGTGAGACCACTCAAGTTCCAAACCGGCTGCAAGATGGGAAAGACTGGGTATGTCCATGGTCTCTCTATAGTTTGCATCTGTTTAGCCTAACCTGACACCTAGATATTGATATTTTCTTGATATACCTCAGGAGTGACTGTGCTAGGATGAGATATGGCTAGTATGAATGTAGGAACAGAGATGATGAGATACTCCAATCTATGTGCTGGGGTCTCGAACTCGATGTTGACTGCCATATAGCAATACATGCATAACCAACGTCAGGGACTCATCCAGTCTGCTAGATTTCTATGTGGTTCCTACACTGTCAATGCCTATGTCGGCAAGAGGCTTGAGAACATGAAGGACAAGATGCTCAGAACCAAGCTCACAAAAGACAAGTGTGTCTTGTTTGTTCTCTGGTGTGCTCAATGCTGCTCATCACCTCACTTTTATTCATGGGTGGCAGTCTTCGATGTTGCTTCCAATCCACTCATGACAATGTCTGTTTCACCATAATGGCACTCATGCCCACCCTTGCTGCCCAGATCCTTGAGGACATGGACATTGAATCTCTTACAAACAAACTGCAGTCTATCTCATGTGCTTCTCACTCCAGTACATCTCAACCATCATGCTGTCAGCCATGCTCACAATCCGTGTCAGAAATGAGTATGTCCTCCGATGTACATTCAGACCCTGGCTCTATCTCTTTTTCCTCCCACTTGGAATCTGGTTTTGATGGTGATTGTGCCTCAGCAACTTCTGGTAGCTGGATTGAGCATTTGTCGGTCCCACTACCTGACCAGATGTCCCTGCACAGCTCTCTGACTCCATCACCTCCACAAGTTCCCCTCTCAGCCATAATACAGAAGACTCAGTAACCTCCACAGGCTCACGAACAAAGGGACAACTATGAAATAAAGTCAAAATACTTGATGTGGCTATCTCTACCGACTGACTATATACTTTGGCTAATCCTTCTCTAGCACTGACACGCATGCTGACCATACTGTACATGATCACTTTGCTCTCTGTCTTCACAGTGGTTCAACTTAATCTCCTTGGTCACAGCCATTACATTGATTCTGTTCAGGCTTCCAATCGTGCTGAGTGCACATGTGATCAGGTATTTGACTTTTCTTTAGTAGGAATCATTGCTAGGGAAGCTATGACCAAGATTGTGGATATAGAGGAAATTTTGCCCCCATGGATTCTTGGAAAAAGCGAAGATGGTGATGAAGAGGATGACTTGCTGGACATGATCTCTGAAGCAATGGAATTGCACTTCCTCACACTTTCTTGGTGGGTGTTACATGTGGGTTGGAAGGATGTTGCTGTGGGGGTAAGGAGCAGTGCAAGAGTGTATTTGATGAGTAACTTTATATCAGCCTTGTTGCACACACTGGTGTTTTCTATTTTTAGTATGTTGCTAAAAACTAAACTTTCGCCATCTGAGCTATTCATTTTCTTCATGGAGTACAACAACACATAGAAATGGATGATACAGGAGTGCGAGGCAAGTGATCTGCCCTCCCTGTTCCAGAGTCTTCTGATTGGTTACCTATAGTTTCTTGTCATCCCTCCTTCCACCAACACCAGAGACAACTGCTCATGTCCTTACACAAGGCAAGGCTCTTTTGATCCCTCGAGAGATGAAAACCAACGATAATATTGATCGTTTACTCGTCCAGAGTCCCCATCCACCTTCTGGTCCAAATTGTCCCTCAGCACACGGTGACATTGATTCACCTCTAGAAACACATCATGACAGCCTGAGCTGCACAACCCCAATCCCAATCAAAAGCCCAATGCCATGCTGTACCACCTTCCCCACATCCCCATCTTCTTCTCATGCTCATGAATTGAACCCCAGCTCCCATAAGAACTGTTTCCATCCCCCATTACTGGTGGACATGTCTAGTTCATTCGTCATGTTGCACGGCACTTTGGACAGAGGGAAAAGGATCACAATGTGGCAGTGATGGTCTCCATTTCGGTGTTTGTCATGGATGGCAGGACATGTGGGATTGACAACTGACTAAATACACAAGTGCAACCCAGGAGGCAGCTATTGAAAATTCCAGATCTCCAAGTCCATGCAAGAATCCTCACATCTCCCAAACTCATAAGTATCTATGCCAAGAGTTGCACAAGTGCATGGTCTCCATCACCACATATGACCAGCAAAGACATAGAGAATATCCCAAGTAATGAATATACCTTGTCCTCAATGAGAGTTATCTCTTGTCTTGAAACCAGGTGCAGCTTCTCCTGAATGTTGTCTAATCCAGGTTGAAGTACCATCAGGATCTCAGGGGACTCTTTGTGATTTCAGATAGTGAAGCTCCAGTAGTGTCCAGTCGTCATTGTAGAACCGAACAACCTTTGAGGCAGGGTACTCTTGGAATGTCCACACATGAGTGTTCTTCTCCTGACGAGATCATCACACTGAGTGAACACTGCGGAGTAAAATGACAGTCAAAGCAGAACCCTAGTACCATCCAAACAGGTATCACTCCAAGCCCAGTGTAATCCAGCATCCCATACATCCCATAGGGCATTGCATTCCCACTTGTGCAATAATGAAAGTACTCTATCATGTCATGTTTGATGTGAGTATAATCAATGATGGGCATCATGGAGGGAGCAACTCAAACAATGCAGCTTGTTCTGATTTGTTCAGGAGTTGGCTGGAGGCAGTATTGACAGGTACTCAAGGAGAGTCACAGATAGCATCCCAAATAGCATGTCAGATGACTGTTCTCATACTTGCTGGATTTATGTAACAGTGATGGAGCTCTGATAGAGAATAAGTATCAATGGATGAAACTCGGCATGATGTTAAAGCCCTCACTGCAAATACCAGGATCAGCCAATTGCAATATCTTTGATAGCATCCCCCCGAATCCATTGACTACATTTTCATACTCTCTTGTAATGCTGCATATTTACTCTCGTAACCCCATGGGGATGGTGGATCGAGCTGGATAACCTGAGAGTGATCTACCGACTAGAGCCAAGCTGACACAAAGCAACTCACCCTGTTTGCATCATTCAAATTTCCACCTTGAAACCATCAGCTGCATATACTTTGCTCTGCCTGATTAGGACTCATATGAGGGATTTATTGGCGGGGTGTGATTGCCCTGGTGGTGAGAGGTAGAGATCATGTCCGTTGATGGTGTTTCTGCATCTACAAGGCAACCCTCAAGTGGAGTGACAATGATATGAATACATGGTGCCTGAGAGAGAAGGCAATCAATTTTGGTGTAACAAGGTCTGAAACTAGTAGACCATCATTTAGTCTGACGACTGATACTTGCAGTGGAATGGCATGAAGGCTGTTTTTACGTTCTTGGATACCCCGTCCACAGATTGCAAGAAACTTGGCCAGGAGATGACCATGAATGACTGAAAAAATGGTGAACAGCATATTACCCTAATCATTTCCATTTCTAACCCCTTTGGTTTAGGTCCCTGTTCTAGTACCTTGTGAGTTCCACATTCTGGAACAAGTTTTTTGGTGTTGTTATCTGCGCTGGCTGGGCTTATTAATCTAACTTTTTGACACACCTTTCTTCTGATAACCATCTCTTCAGATGTGACAATTCCATGATCTCTATTGCTACTACATTGCTGGTAACATGAGCAGATGAGCCTTTTCTCTTGGCACATCATCTTAAGAATTAGCAGAAGCATAAAAAGAAGCTACCATAAAATAGGATGAAAAACCTTACATAATGTCCTCCCCTTTGGACAAATGTCCAATAGTGAGCCCACAGCCACTATACCATTACTTACCTCAAGGTAGTGGCTGAGAGGAATCTTACATACACTCATTGCTAGTAGGTAATGTATCATAGCTCTTTGGCAATCCTTGCTCCTTGATGCCCTTTCTGGTAACAGCAGAGCCCTAGGTGATTACAAATTAAGAGTCTCTTAGGTAATATGCAGTTGTGACACTGCCTTCTGCACTGCCTTCTTTTTCTCCCATAATACTACATACTCTTGCTTTAGAGCTATGCCAATTACCAAGTGCTGTTTCACAACAGAAGACTTTTATATGCAGTCTCTGTTATCAGTCATCTTGAATGCAAAGGGCATTGTTTTCATATGTGGTGAGCATTCCATTTTGACTTGAAATGGCTACAAATATGAATATGTATTCTGGTTCAATTGCTTTTTTCCAGGTGCAGGAATTTCTGTGGCAGCTGGAATACCTGACTTTAGAAGCAAACAGAAGATTCCAGGAGTTCCAGAGCTGGTACAAAGAAAGCTAAAGGACATGTTCCAACTTTCCATGATCACTGTAAGTAGCATGGCCTGCAGATGCTGGGTTTCACCCACTCTCTCATCTTTATACAGGATCAGACTCAAAGACCATTGTTTAGCTGATTTTCAGCCAGTCTGGCATGAAAGACCGAGGATAGCCAGCCTACACCATTCCACAAACTCCTCAAAACCCTGGATGATCATGCAAAGTTAGTATGGGTATATATGCAGAATATTGACAGACTTGAATTGAAAGCAGGCCTGTCGACATATCATCGGACATGTCCTCAAGATGATCTGCAGCCCCCCAGATGCATACCCCTACATGGAACTCTTCAGTATCTCTACTACCAGTCTTGTCATGCAGTAGAGGTAATGAAACCCTATCAGGAAGAACTCATGCAAGGCAAATTTCCCTCTTGCATCACTTGCCAGAGAAGACAAAAAGTAAGGAGCATAAGGGCGGGTGCAGTCAGTTCTGATGATGGTTCCTGATGTGGTATTATATGGTCAGAAACATCCTGATGCTCAGAGAATTGCTGAATTCCAGATGTAGGACCTGTCTGGAGCACAGACAATAGATGTCTTGATTGTGGTTGGAACAGGCATGCATGTCATAGGCACTCAGATGATTCATGAGTTTGCCTGATGGGTTCAGAAAAACAGATCACTTTCAGATTCTTCCCCCTCCATAATCTATCTCAACCTTGATTTCAATCAGCAAAAGAAATGGGAATCAACATTTCATTTATGGGTTCAGGCTGACTGCCAGCTCATGGCAAAGGTGAGAGGGGAAGAACTTGAAAGGTAACAGCTTCCACTTCTTCATCTTTTGGATCCTGACTGGACCAGTCCTAATAAGGTAGAGTGGCATGAACTATGACATAAATCCAAACCTGAAAATCAATCTCAATCTCAACCTATCCAGTCCATGCAGGACACAGATGTCCAAAGCTCAGTGGGGATCCCAAGATAGAACTGCATGTTCCAATTAAATCGACTACTTGACTTTCACATGCAGTATATTTTCAGCATCACAAATGATAATCTGGAGTTTACGCAAGCCATGTGTCTCCTTGAGTCAGCCATAAACATGGTCAAGCATAGAGAAGGTTTTACTGTGGTAGATTTTCATCTCAGGAGAGTACAGGCATTGGTAAAAGGTCACAGAGAGCTGGATTTACATCTTGGTTTCTTGATGGAGTGTGTACATGCTGTCCAATAGAATAAAACAATCTGTTTTCTCCACCTGACCACAGAAATCAAGTGAACAAAAAAGAAGAAAATAGATTCCTGATCTAACAAGGACAACAGTTCTGAGTGTTCCGATCTTGGAACCACCGGAACCACTTCCAGAACTGTCTTGGAAGTGGAAGTACTGGAAGTATGGTATCATAAAATTGTCCAGATCCAGTGAAAAGAAAGAAAAAATCCACTGGCATCTAATGATTCTATGGCTGTCAAGTCACTCACATCCATGCATGTACATTTGATGTTCACTTAGATATGTTCTGGCTAAGATCCAAATTCTGAACTCTTGGAGGAACATAAATTGAATGTAAAGGTGAGTTTCATTCATTTTGTTTCACTGGCCTATACTTTGAACTGCGGTAACCATGCTGAAATCATGTCTACATCCTTCCCAGCTTCAGCTTCATTCCAATTCAATGACAGTTCCTTCCCAATATATATCATCAATTCTGCATGGCAATCATGAACTGCATCATTGATCTCACAGATTTCCTGGAGGAAAGTCATAAGCTACAGGCCTCAGTATTAGAAAGAATATTTTGTGAATGGAGCAAAAAAGGAATATCTTCTCAAATCCATCCACACACTCTCAGTCAAGGCAGCGAACCTGGTCAAATTTGGACAAAAACTGTGGAATGTCCTGTGTATGACATGATATAACATGGGAAAAAAATCAACTGGTGAGAGAGAAGCTTGACCACCACCATGGAAAAAAAACTGTATTCTCACTGGTTCTGGGGTAGTTAATATTTGCAATAAAGAATCAATGCATTCTAGAATGCTTTCCCAATTCACATGTCCATTAGGCATGCATGGAAGCTTGGGAGGCACATGGGGAAGACATTTGAAGGGGAAAATGGCCTGTGTCTGAGAGGAGAAAATGGAATACTTGTTTACGCAGGGAAAACTCACACCATGTTCCATCTCTGTGCTTGCACATGTACCTTTGAGGATCACAGATTTTGATTTTGGACTCCCAGGTATTGGATCATTCTTAGAATGACCAGAATGACTCGAATTTGAGAGGTTGGAGCAATGAAACTGGGAGGTTGGAACACAAAAAGAATGATATTACCTTCCTCCTCCTCCTCGTCCTCTT
>JBBPJO010000127.1:0-26493 GCA_038088815.1 Boletus nobilissimus | reverse complement strand
GCGAGCGCATCTATTGAAATCCAATAACTCAATTATCTCTTTGTAACCCAGCTCGGACTGGTTCAACTCGAGTGGGCTGTAAGGTACTCCAATCCAGCCCTCCGAGCTTGCATAACGACTCTGAGTACGTATGTCTACGCCGGTCAGAGGAACCACCAAGCCTACACAGGGCCTGTGTGCCAAATGACGGCAGCACGCCAATGGAACGGACAATGCGAAGGGACCATTGGCGATCACAGTGATTCGCGGTGGTAAACAAGGTTCCTGCCGAAGTTCGGCCTTTACATCTAGTAGTACTGAACACTGGTCGGAATCTGGAAATCAATCTAACTCACTCCATGGTGGCATCCAACAAGAAACGTAGGGAGCATATCAAAACATTCTGCATGCCTCCAGTACACAAAGGCGTGGTCGAAGCTACCTGGAACGCTTCCGAGGGGTCGATTCTGGACTACGAAAAGGGCTGGTACGGCGACATGCAGGCCCTGACGAAGCTAGCTATGATAGAACAAAGGGACAGATGATTGTTACGGAGAGGCCGTGTTGAAAAAAAGGGAAAGCTCCATGCGTCCGGAGCGAAAGGCAAGAGCCTGTAGTCAAGTTCCTCGGTGAGAAAGCTGACGAAGATTTGAATCAGATAAACCCCGGGTCAACAGAAGAGCAGGCGCTGGCGCTGGCCACCGTCGATGAAAGCAGGTCATGTCAAAAGCGAAGACTACCAAGGGTGCGTCTTCGCGGCTTCATTCCTTCATCCGCTAACGTAAGAGCAGGAGTTCTGCGGGTCAGACGGGGTAAGTCTGCAAGGTTTTTATTCTCGAAGCCGACTAACCCTGCATCTATGAGGGCTGCTCAAGATGAACGCGTTGTGAGGTGAGTAAGTGCTGCAGGCTATTTGTTTTACTCACCGCTCCCAGCTTTAGGCAGCGCGGTTCAACTCCAGAAAAGTGGGCGTACGGGCTCAATTGCGTGCAGGTGACTAACACTGTTACAGTGAAACTGGGTGCAATAATGCGGGGAATCGGTCATTCAGCGAGGAGAACAGGCAAGAAGATGGCGAAGGTGCTACCAAGTTAGCTGGCCTCTGTATCGAGGTGGGTTTCCGCGTTCTTATGGGCAATTTTTTTGGCGGATAGTCTGGGGTGTTATGATTCTTTCTCTCTGTCGCACTTCATCGCCACATCCACTTTTTTATGAGACATTCTCCCATTCACCGCGATCGATCACCTGACCACCACGTTGGAAACTGCACCTCACAGCGAAAAGTCTTCACGCAAGCCGCGTCGGCACTTGCAACTATACGTCATCTAGCTGAGGTCATACTCTCTCCTCGGTACTCCTCTCGACCCAAACCTTGTCAGCGTCGCATTCGTTCCGCCGTAGCCCCGCTTGTCGTCCCCAAAAACGGCGAACTTGTTGGCGTCGACGAGGCCCAGGCGAACGAGATATTCAAGAAGACCTTGAAATCCACGTCGATCTCGAAGGGAAAGGGGTTGGAGGCAAGGACTTGGCCAAGTATTGGACGTGTGACTGTTTAGCTATGTGATCGTGAATCCTTCGGGCTTTTAACCGCCATCGTCTTCACCTTTCGATGGGCAACGTCAGGTATACCATTTTTTCTCTCCTCCTCATCGCTCCTCATCCTCATCCTCGCCAGCGCTCTCAACGCCCTCGTCCGACGCACGATCAGCCAGGACCGCACTCGGCTTCAGGCCCAAGCACGTTACCCAAGAGATGGTACGCGTCCATAAATTACCTCCTCGTCGCACTCGCTCACATCACGCAGGTCGACCAAATTCAAACCATGTTCCCCGGTCGTCGAGCACGTTCCGCACGCACAAAAAGTGTCGGTACAACAACGAGTGCCGCTATAGGCCGCCGAGCCCCACCTCGGCGATGAGACCAACGACGTCAAAACTCCCCTCTCCATCCCGTCCTACTCTGCCGCCGACGTTTACGACGACCCCCCCCAACCTCCAGCTCGACGAGTCTGCCCTCCTCGCCACGCAAGCACAGGTCGCGCAACAAGCCGTGTTTTCCCAGATGCCAGACGTCGTCAAGCGCGTGAGTCGTGTACACCTACACGTCACTTCCCTTTATCTCACCCTTTCCTTTTTTTTTTCTTCATCACTAGTTTATCGTCCACTTTCACCAAGCCGTCTTGGACAACAACCTCCCAGAAATCACCCTCGCCTACGAATCCGGACGGAACCGCCTCACTGAAAAATTCTACGCCAAAACCGAATGGCCCGAAGCAGAGATCGCCGCGCCCCTCGTCAACGACGACCAGATCTCCCACCGCGAACTCTATTATCGCCACGTTTACTCACGTCTCCAGCCCAACATTGACGACCGGTTCCATTTGTACGAAAACAGCTGCGAGCTGTTCAGTTATCTTCTTAGTGCGTGTTCCGTTCTCGGATGCGTATCCTCATTCGCGTGCGTACAACCTAGACTCGGATCCTTTACCCTCTTCTGATCGCGACCAAGACAGACGGCGAGCTCACGACGCTGGCTTCCGAGGGCGGTGCGCAAGCATGGAGGAGCTGTAGCGTCCTCAACATCCTCTACGCCCTCATCCAAAAGAGCCACATCAACCAATGGCTCAAGGCACGTGCCCAAGGCAAGACCGACGAGGAGATCGAGTACGTCTGCTCTGCTTGTCCCCCCATCGGGTGGGAAGAACGTGGTTGACGCGCGATACAGGCACATCGCAGGCAAATATGGCACGCGGCCGTTATATCGCCAGCTCGGGTATTTCTCGCTCATTGGACTGCTCTGCGTTCACGACTTCTCGGCGACTTTACGCTTGCGTGTGGGTCAGATAGCTCCGACCGCGGCCCACGTTAGCATGGCCTACCACGCCGGCGTGTGTTACCTGGTGCTCAGAAGAGTGACGGATGCGGCGAGGGTGTTTACGGGGTGTCTCAACCACATGCGGAGCTACCAGTATGACCAGGTGCATTCGGAGCTGGACACGTTTAGCGGTGACTGGTGTGGTGTAGATCAACAAAACGGCGGACCGCATCACATTCAATGTTCAGCACCCGCGAGGGATTTGGCTATGTGGGCCATGGACAGGTGACCACCTACCTGTCGTGATACGTGGTGTTCCAAAGCAAGGAAGTAGTATGCCTCGGGGCAACAAGGGTCACAAGGCTATTATGTATCCTCGCCCCGAAAATACTGGATGGATCTCTGTACCACGTCACATTACCAATTTACACGTTGAAGGATGTGGGATATAAGAAAAGAAGAAAACGTAACAAGTGTAGCGCGTGCATCTTCACGAGAACGTAGGACTTGCGAGGGTCAGAGGTTGACCAGCAGGACCGATCCAAACACTTAGGCTGGTTCCAGGAACAGCGATGAGGGAGTCGATATCTTCGGAAGCGATATCTTCGGAAGCGGATCCATTATACGAAGACAGTGCGCAAAGAGGGTTCTGAAGCATGACTTGAAAGTAGGGTTGAAAGGGCGGGAGCGAGGAGAGCTGCCAGTGGTGATGCAGCAACGAGGCAGTTGTCACCAAGGGGATGAGAGGATGGCAGCGCCAGACGGAATATCGGTGGCCTCGTTGGATTGGATGCGGACGCAAGACCCGAAAGGCGAGAGGTACTCCAATAAACCTTTCCACTGCCATTGAATATGGCATCAAACTGAGGTATCGCACCGGACCTATCCACTCTGCAAGGAAGAGGTTGTCAATCAGAACGATGTTGGAGATCGGGATGCCCAGAATACTCGAAAGCTCACCTACTTCGTGCTTCCTTCCGACAATGGCAAACACCTTCGCGTTGAATAGCTTGGCGACCTGAACTGCGGCTGAGCCAACGGCTATGAAACAAAGTATTAGTCGAGGACAGACTAAACATACGTCTAGTCTACCTGAAGTGGCATCACGGACGAGAACCGTCGAAGCGACCGAGATGGAAGCACGGAAACAAGACCGATCCGTGTGGCAAGGAACGTGACAGGCAGAGCTGCTGCGTCCGTAGCACTGATACCTCCTGGCAGCACAACAACCGCATCTTGAGGAACAACGGTGACATCTGCTAGAGCCTGGCAAGTGGTTCCTACAACCTTGTTATTCAAGCGTCAGAGGGGATACACGTCACAATATAGAAGTATCCCGCATATCTCGGCGCCCGTCTCCACACACCAAACCGAAACTCTGCGAGATTTGACCCATCCAATGAACGTCGATGCCGACTTGAACGAAGCACCAGACTCGATGCCTAGTGCCTTGGCTTCGATTTCCACATTTGACGACCTAAGGCTGGGCGGGAAGTAAGCAGCAAAGAGTACAGAGAACACTTGGTACTCGGGAGACTCTGCAATGATACGTGATGCGACACCGAGAGCTTCGATACCAGCTGCGTCGTCATTTCCAGTGATCCATAGCTCGGCTTCTGAAGAGATGTTCTTTGCAATCTCAATTAGATCTTCTTGACCGGGTTCGAAGGGTTGGACGGTGACGGTCTTGAATGGACCGCAAGGAACGGTGAGAGTAGGCTTCGTGATCTTGGTATGTAAGAGAGTCTTGCCGTCAACAAATCTGAGATCCGCACGACGGCTCCAGAAATAGAGGAAAACTTCCTCGCAAGCGCTAACCAGCGTGAGGGGCTCGACGCTAGTGTCCTCCACCTCAACACCAGAATCTGGGTCGGGTAGTGAGATACGGGTCAACACGTAGCAGAGCACTGCACGGGCTTACCGATCACAGACAAGAGAACCTAACACCGTCGCCTCCAACGGTATCCGTGATAAAAGAAGCATCAACCTGAACTGTAGCAAGATTCACGCGGTGAACCACCGCGTCGAAACTGAAATGATTGTTTAACCACCAGGAAAACTTGAAATCCGGACTGAATCTGCTCACCTAGCGAGTGGAGTGTTCGTCGCGCCCTTGTCAGTGTTCCAGCATGGGGATAGTGGAGAGTACCCGTCATCGTAGAAGATGGACGATTGAGAGCGTAAACGCGCTGAACTACTGATGCTTTGAGAAGTTCAGGATCGCTGCGTGACAACCGCGATAGCTTGGTTGTGACACTGTCGCTGTCGCTGTCAGGGAAGATGAGAGGTAAGGTCGAGAGTGGGCGGTGACGAGAAGGGGAAAAAGGCAAGCAAGAGGCCAGGCAAGGTCAGGTAAGACGAAGGCAAGACGGGCGCGCGTGGTTGCGACGACGATGGCGACGAGATGACAGCCACGATAGCGCGGTTACCGTATCGTCCCAGACTTTAACTGTGCCGGAAGTAGCTCGGAGCAGGAAGCTTGGAAGACCTGATGTGCCAATCGCTTACATAAAACCAATAGGTCCATTACACAGGAACAATAGTATCTGACGTGCATCAACCATAGAGATCGTCACCAAAGCTTTCCTCTTCCTCCTCTCTAAGCAATCCTTGCAATCCATTCTGGTGCTGAACGTGGCTATTCCTTGACATTTGTGCCGCGTCAGCATTCTGTCGTTGCTGTTGGTGACGACGAGAAGCCCCCGCATCTAAACCATTGCTACATCAGATGCAAACAACCTTTGCAAGGTCATGCAGAATACGTACGCGACGCGGCTTGCTGTTGCCTCCCTTGCGACTCGGGCTGCGCATTGAGCCTTGGCTGTGGCTGGATGAATAGGTGTCGATTCAGTGCAGCCCGTAAGTCGTCCATATCCTCGTCCTCGTCCCCTCCTTGTTCTTGACCACCATCTGCTGCAGGATCATCCGGTGCAGGTCGCAAGGAAGGTACCCCGTGGGGATCCAACCCCCGTGCATGTGGACTGAATGCAATGTGAGGCCCTTCCCATTTGCTGGTCTGTGGGAGATGTAGCCAACCCCTTGACTTTTCCTTGGTTCGCGTCTCCCACATGCGGTCTGCTCCCGTGAATGGAACCCAGATGAGTTTATCAAACTCCGTTTGAAGGGTTGCTCGCACTCTTTGAAGCGATGAAAGAGTAAGCGTGTCGACGAGAACCATCCAATCCTGATAGTATCTACACTTTGGAAAATTCTGAGGTCGCCTGTCCGGTCGTTGAAGTGGGAAGAAATGATCAAAGCGCTTTTGCCACTCTTTTTCATCGCAAAAAGTATACTGGACAGCGATGAAGGGCACAGCAAAGGACTTGTAGAGCTGTTCGGTGGCTTGTTCTGGACGTTGATGGGAGGGAATATTGGTCCACGCTCTGCCCAAAGCGGACCTCTGGTTCGGGGATTCCTGAAGGATGTCGTGGAACATCTGCTCTAGGAGAGTCTGGATAGTTCGGATGAATTCATTGTTACCAGCCGGTTGAGCTCTAAGCATTTGGCCATCACGTGTTCCCCCCCCATGCGTCCTAAAATGCTCTACGTCAGGACCACGGGCAACGGCGGGATGACGACGCTGTATGTTATGCAAGAGTCTATCGTCGATTTGAGGTACGGCTCGTTCCGCCGGTCTAATGTCGTCGACGCGGAGTGTCACCCGACTAGAGCGATTGGCTGTCCTATCAGGAACACCTGTACGACGTTGAACGTCGGGAGTTGCAACACCTATCATTGAACGGATTTCAAGCACGTCCCTGCCAAATGCCCTCTGGATGGCATCATCAGATATTGCCTTGTGGAAAGGTAACCGGAGGGTGTGCGTGCTATCTGTGACAATGTCACAAACAAAATATAGTCCGGCATCGTACATGAGGGGTCGAAGGTCCTCGATGTCTGGATCTTGCTGATCATAGTCGACAGGAATGTGCTGGCAGGCCTCCGCTGCTAAGGAGTTGAACCGAGGATCTGGTCGACGATAAAGACCGTTCAGGATCCAAATTACTAATCCAGCCAGTCCAACAGCACTGTCCGACTGTCGATTGCGAGCTGTGCTCGCGGCCAGGTTCCGAAGGACGGTGTCGATGGAAGCAAGGCGATACCATTTGAAGTACCTGTGAATCGCGAAGAGTTATTTCTGGAAAGTATGACAACGAGGAAAAACTAACCACCAGTATCTTGAGGGAATGGCCACGACGGAATGGTCGATCACCGGATCAGGGATGCTGGTGAGAGCGGTTAGAGCCTCTCCAAGTTGTACCCGCACTTCGATTCGAGCCGTGCCGTCTTGCGGGGTTTGGTCCAGGTCCTCCCGGTCACTCGAGCTATCATCTTCGTTCGCGACGTGATCTCCACTGCAGGCAAAAAGCACCTTGCTCATCTGCTCTATTTTCTTCGTTGTAGCTTCCAAGCTTTTGTTCGTCAGGGTAATCACGGGATCTATCGGTTTGAATAAGCCGTTGTGAAGCTGGTAGGACATCGTCTTCTCTGTCGTATATGCTTGGATGTAAGAAACTTTGTCTCTTGAACCTTTACGTCCCGGTTGGCAGCGAAACCCAGTCAGATCTTTCAGATGCATTTGATGATCCATCTCCGTTTTGCGATTTAAAAGAACCTCGACGTCACCCTCGTGCAGTGTTGGCAGACAATGAGCTAAAAGAAAACGGTGACCGGTGTGACGCCAAGTGACCACCGAACCAGGTACACCAATTTCAAACCCAACGTCCACGTGCCAATCAGATTCTTGGATGCGAGGCCAATCCAGGAAATGAAGCATCTTGTCAAAGGCGGCTTGTCGATCTGCTCGGCTGTATGGATCGTGAACAGTAATGCCCTTCCACCCTCGGAATTCGTGGACGAAATAAGCATCTCGGAAATAAGGCTTCAATTCCGCCAATCGGGCCAGATATTCGGGACCAAAGGTGAACAAAAGTTCCGCCGGTATATCCAATGACCCTGGGTGTATTTGCCCACGAGTGTCCCGATAAAGAGTTAATGCTGATGCGTAACTTGCGGGCCAGTGAGTGTACATGTTGGGTAGATGGTGCTGAATCAAAGGGCGGAGACATTGGTCATAGATTAATTCCATGTCTGTAGAGGGGATCGCTCTCGTCTCGCGCAGTCTATACATCCTGGGTAAGAACACTCTGACGACAGAACGATTGGTGACTTTGGCAAAGGCGAAGTTGGGAATGGTATGCATAGGGACTAGTCGCTGAACATTCTACACATGAACAGAGTGTCAGCGAGTTCCCACGTCGTTATTAAATGGGTTACACACATTTTCGATGGCCGTTCCATTGATGTGGTTCGGCGATGATAGAGTGAGCTTGTAAGGGGGAACGGGCATCAACTCCAAGTGCGTTGTGAACGGAAGGTCTTTCGAGATTCCAATCAGCGAGTCGTAATCCCGTGTCACTTTGAACTCGTCGATGTCAACAAGCCCCTGACAAGAATTGACTGTAATGTGTCCGGGAACACCGTGCCTGTTGCGTGTCCGCCCAGCAAGAACAAATTGAGTGAACCACTTTGCACGCTCGGCCTCTTCTTCATCAGAGCTATTCTGCAATGCAACGTAAAGTTGATTGGCCTTGTGACAAAATTGTTCCAAGGATAATTGAACTGCATTCTGGTCGCGATCATCAGGATAGCCAGGGGCGAGGTTGTCGATGATGTCTGGTCTGTTCTGACCATCCATCGTGCAACAGAGCGAAGCTTCTAGGGTGGTGATGGGTAGAAAGGGTGGAAAGGGTGGAAAGGATCTGAAAATACCCGATATTTAACCACCAGAACCAAACCCTGAGTTGTCCTGGCACGCAACACGTTGCAGCCGACTCAAATTTGAATAAAAGAGAAGCAAGATTCAATAACCGAAAGAGACACAGGCGCTTACACGCCGCCGTTGTTCGTGTTCGGACAGACAACACGCTGGGGTTCATATTCCTGGACCCCCGCAGGGAAAAAGGTTTAAGACGGTAGGTAAGGCGTTGTCGTCGTCAGATCGGTGCATCGGTCGGTGGCTGGGTGCGTCTTGCGTTCGCACGTGACGAAGTAGAAGTGACATCATTATGTAGCGGCCGACTGGTCAACTTCCTAGACAACCCGACCCATTTTTAATTTCGGCACGGCAGGCAAACCAGGACCCCGTAGTGGTTACAAACATTTTTTATTTTTCTTTCATTTTATTGGTTTACGGACGTTACGATCCAGTGCACGCCCAAAAGGTTGGGTTACGTGCGTCTGGATGGCCTCCTGCATTCTCTCTTCATTCCTTCGTTGGTCTTCGAGCCATTGCTCCGTTCGTCCAAGGCACTGGCCGTACACCCGTATCCTCCGCCTTGACGAAGCCAGGAGGCCTGGCATAAGTTCATGAGCTTCCTGAACATTTCCAGGCGTCAATCGATTGGAATAGTTGCTGCGACTGTGGCCTACCCCAAGTCCCCCTTGGGTCCACTCAGTGCGGTAGCCATAAGACGTAGCACTCTCGCGGAATTCTCGCACCATCTCTCGCTCACATTTTGCGGCACGTTCAAAGTACTGTGCGATATCGGAGATGACGTCTACGTTGGGTTGCTGAAAGATCAACTTCCTGGAATCGTGAAGACGGGGAGAGGTGGTGCATTTCTCTTCGTCGAGGAGGCGATTGTTTGCTGCCTCTTACGACGTATTTTATCAACAAGTTCGACAACCCCGAGCTTCGGTTGTTGCGTTATCGCCTCCTCCGTCTTTTTTTCGTGTAAGCTTAGGAAGACTGCAATAAAAACAAAATATAGCTCACGTCTGTCTTCGTCTTTTGTGCAAAGTAGGCGTCGAAAGAGTTTTGTCGCTGCGTCAGCCTTGATCTGTGAAAAGACACGGGACGCAGGTGTGAAACGATGAGCCAGATACCAACGGGACGCACCGTGAGCTTTTTATTTGCGCAGTCGTCTTCGACCACAGGCAACTCAACATCCTGAGCGACAGACACCTGGTTGGGGAGTAATCCTCAAGTTGCGCGAAGCCGAATCCTTGGGTTTATTTTGGGGTGCGATGTGTTGCTTCAACAACTTGACGGTACCACACGCCAGGATAACAAGTTGGGTACGTCTTGGTCAAAAGAAGAGAGAAAGTACTGCGAACAATTGTTCAGGCCGGTGATCCCAATCAAACAAACGGAGTATGTAATTTATTTTGAGGGGGCATAAAAGGCCAGTGCACCGTTTGCTGCTGCTGTGCAAGGGGATGGCAGGGGAAGGGATGCAGACGAGGTCTTAACTGGTTCCGGGAAATTGTAGAGGCGTAGGCTTGAGGCCTTGAGGGCGTGTTGATCGAGCAAATACTTGAACGATGCGCGGAAGGTTCGAGCAGAAATTATTACTCAAAACTTGTCTCCCTTAACAGGTGAAGGAATAGATAGAACTGTATCCTACATGAAGAGACTTCAACGATGTAAATTGGTGCGTTTCGAAGTTGTGTTATACGTCTGACGGACCCGAGCACGGTTTCCTGTTCCGTCCCTCCCCCGACCCAGAACTCCACCGTGCGTTCCAGCCAACAAACCCCTGCTTACTCCAAACTTGGGTTTCTCACGACTGGAGTTGGGATTCGAATGGAAAGGACGGGTTACCGGGGACGCATCCTCGATATCGCTGTTGGCGGCTGGTGCTGGAGGCAAGAAAGTCAGGGAACTCTGAGTAGTTCCACCCAGGGCAGCGAGTGCCTGGCCCTCCTCAGTATCCGGGCTGTTTTGTCCGCCGGGTTCGTTAAGAAACGCAAGAACTTCATCACCAATGTCTTGCGTGCCCATGTCAGCTGTCGGGGCAGCGGGCGGCGCGACAACAGCAACTTCGATGGGTGGAGGGCGGGGCTTGTGTTGAGGCCGAGTGAATGCTTCGGCACTCGTTCCATCTACAGTCGATCGTGGTTCCTTTGCGCAAGTACTAGCATTATCGGCTTGCATAGCTTCAGTCGCCTGAACGAGCAGAGATTCCTCATCAACCGCCCGAGTAATGGTCCCCTTGCGGGAACGTTTTGGTTTCCTCGTAGTTTCCCCACCGGGAGGGCTGGTAGGTGGACGTTTCGGAGCAGACCCGACGAGGTGATCACAGGCCTTGTCATCTTCCACAAGTCCCGACTCAAACAGTTGCTCTGCAGCATTCCACAGTCGTTAACATCATCCTAGCTTGAATACATGCGGTCACTTACGAAATTCCGGGTGCGAATTGACGAATGCGGCGTGTAGCTCACCCTTCCCAAACGCAATGTTGTTCAGGAAAACATCCGGGGTATTCAGTGCGATCAGTCGATAGAAGTGGACTTGTTTTTGCTGAGGATAGCGGAAAATGCGCCCCTTTAGCTGTTCATCATCCATCGCAGACCAGGTAGTATCCTGGTGAGAATTGTATCACGGATCGGTCGGGAAATGTACTTAGGTTCACGTACCACCATGATCATGATGTTCGCGCAAGCTAAGTTGAGTCCGACTAGACCAACGGCAGATAAAATGAGTACCCGGTCGCCGTGATTTCGTGTCGATTTCCGGAACGAGTTCAACGCGGCTTGTCGCTGCTTGATGGACATGGCACCGTGCATCTCCGCTGCAGAAACATTGTGCAGTTTTAAAATCTAAAGAAACACACGTAAAGGCATGCGAATGGCGGGAACAAACACCTTACACTTGTTATCATCCTGTTTGAGGATGGAAAAGCAGAAAAAATGACAATTCTATCGCACTCAGCGTATTCCGTGTCATCTGCAAGCCCCATTTTGTTAGGGATGACGTTCTGCCCGTCTTCACACATTGTCAGGGGTGGTCGGCCGTCCTTCTCAAGATGGTACTTGACGATTTTGCCAAGCACGTCCAGTTTGATGGTCTTCTGCGAGTGATTTTCCCACGCTTCAATGCTGCTGATGGTCGGAAAGTCCATATCCACCTTGGGATTTGAGGTGGGATGAAGGATTGAGCGGCGGAATTCAATGTAAAAATTCTGCACACGGAAAAGGTAGTTAGCAAGGATAATAATAGAAGAAGACCAATCAATATAGGCCAATATAAGTACCCGTGGCTGAGCGCTGAGCGCCGAACATTGAGTACGGGTGTGTCCGTCCTTCCAAGACTGGTGGTCAGCACGACACATACGATATGTCCGCCGTCAGTAGTCGGTCGCCTTCCTAGGTTGGCCGCAACCGAGTCCAACTAACTGCCTTGAGCAGCCAGTGCCAACCACCTTGGACAGGCGTTCCGTTTGGCGGGATGTGACCTCGCAACGCAAAAACGGAAATAAGACTCACCTTGCGAGTGTCAATGCTCGCGATCGGATTCTCTTGCACCAACACTTTTGCGATGTCTCGTAACATCTCCATTTCCCACTCGTACATTCGTACCTCCATGACGTGCTCCAAGTAGGGTTTCATTCCAAACAACTTCTCATTTTTGTAGTCGATCGAGTCAATGGTGCGCCTGATGACGTTTGCAGCGAACCGTTCGCGCATCTTCTGCATGACCCCGTGAAGTAAGCCTGGCAGCTCAAGTAAAGGCGCCTCCCTGTTGCGGGCACCCGATAGCATTCCACGGATGGTAGACCCTTCTGCACCAGCGTCTCGCAAGGCTTTTGAATCCGCCCGACTGGCTCTGTTAATCTGGCGTGACATGTCACCGAATTCATCAAAGTCGTCAAACCCAGGGATGCCCATCCATTGGCCCATGATGTAGAGATCCTTCAATATGTTACATTCAGCGACGACGATTCAAATGATCCATGGCGCATTAACACACCTGAGGTCGTGTGGTGACCGGTGTGGCAGTCATCGCGACGAGCACCTTCGCCTTCTCCTTGAGAGCTCGAACTGCTGTGTGAGCGACGTTGTGCTTGCGTGCTGCGTGTGCCTCATCTACAGCGAGTAAAGTGTATTGGTGACCAAAAAGCGTATTCAACGCGTTTTTTGCAAAACGAGCTGATTCCAAAGGTTTTCCCATTTCCGCCTTTCCAGCTCGATCGTAGCAAATCGATGTATCATCTTGGATTGCCTGATGAAGCGATAAATTCGAGGATATGTCTCGCAAAGCCTGATTGACACACCGAGAAAGTCGCAAGTATGATTCTGTTGATCTTTGGCTGTTCACTCTTCTGAAACAGCGTCTCCCACCAAGTTTTTCTGGCATGAAAGCGACCGACGTAGGGCAAGATGTCGAAAGTCGCGAATGCCAGAAACCGTTTGATTTTGGCGTGCCATTGCTCTCGCAGGTTCACAGGACAGACGATCACGTAAGGCAGGTCAGGAATGTTGCCGTCAGGGGATGAAAATTTACGATCAGCTGCCAACGTGTCAAGAAGCGTTGGTGCGAGGACATGGGTACTCACCGAATTGACCAGGAAACTTCTTGTGCGAGCTATAGTGGTTCCTGTAGAACGTGAGACATGCTATGGTCCCCAGTACCTGCAGCGTTTTGCCCAGTCCAACCCCGTCCATGAGAAGAACTGGCTTTCCCTCGAATGCTCGTTCGAGCATACGATAAATTCCAACCAATTGATGCCAACGAGGCTTAAGTGGCAGGCGGTCCGATCCTTCATCTTCCAGCCAGGCCTGACCCTCGGCGCTCCACGGATCAATCGTCGCACCCGAGTCCATCCATTCTTGCATAAACGGAAGTTTTTTCTCCGGGAAACCAAGCATCGTCCAGAGGGATTCTTCGCTGACCTTGCTGAGTTCTTCGACACCCTCTTTCCATCCCTTTAAATCCACGTTGTCATCCAGCTCCAGCTCCAGCGGCTCCGGATTCGCTGACATTTGGACGTTCTCCAAGGATACTTTGATTTGATTAGCGATGGCTTCTACATCTTCACGGGAAGCTAGTGCACGAAGGGCATCCTGAATCGGCTTAGGTATTTCTGCAGCAAATGAGCACTACAGATTGTTCACAGGACTTGACTTACTGTACGGATCACCGATCGACGCATCCTTCATCAACGTCGCCAACATAGCCTCCAAATCGGCGACATAACCGCTAACCAACTTCTTGCTTTCGTCATCGTTGTAACGCGAGAGAAGCAGCAGAAGATGGCGCAGTTCCCGGAGGAATAGTTTGATTTCCTTCGCCGTAGCGTTCTTTGGATTTTCCACCATGACTTTAATAACAATCCCTCAGCTCGACGGGTATTGCGACACAGAGGTACTCTCATTTCCATTTGTCCCCCACATTGGCGATGCCTTTCTGCATTTTATCGAGCTCCCGATGGTTAAGCTTCCGATAGCGATTCCAAGTTTGCGAGAGTAGAGTCCGGCAAAAATTGCCAACGATGGGCTTGAGATAGTCGGAGGATTCGATAAATGCCTCCTCGCCGAATAACTCGACCGCCAAATTGTTTTGAGCAAGGTATATCTGTGCATCTTCGGCAGAAGGCAGCTGCAGGATGTGAGCCATTGTTACGAGATCGAATCTTCACCTACTCGCTGTACCCGCATTGCCGAAAGAACAGCCTTGGGTGAGGCGCTTTGCGTGACGAGAACCTGGTCAATGATAGTGTTAATCTTCCAATTCTTTGACTCCTTTTGAATCCATGTTGTCCAAGCGGAGCGGCCAAGGGCGTTGTTATCGATGACGCGAGTCGTGATGTATTCGTCTTGCTCCTTGGACGGCAAACTCCACGCAGCTTGTGCGAACACCTTGACTGCATTCGCTACGCGAACGTTCCACGACGGAACATTCTTCGCAGGCGCGTCGTCGCCGGCGTCGGGGTCCGTTTCCCAAGGGAGACCGAAGACACCAGTGAGCTTTTGCCACCTCGGGGAGTTCCAGGGTAGGCCGTCCTCGTCTTTGCTGAACAATAGGAGTGTTGCCTTGAATGATTGTGTCGGCATTGTGAGACGAAAGGTTCTGTGACGGTTGAAAGTGACGAGAAAGAAAGGACTTACACACCAGGCCGTTAAATGTGCAGTCCAATGTTTTGAACTCTCTCACGAATGACTCGGAAACCACTGGTCTTGATCAATCCCGCTCATTTCAATTATTCACGGAAGCGATCGCGCTGGTTGATCCAGAATCGGATCTGCATTAAATGTTGCTGCTTGCCGAGCAAAAAAGTGCACATTTTTGTCCAGGAACTGTAAGTACGTACCATCTGTGACTATTCTTGAGCTCCGGTTAGCTCGCATGGGCCTAAAAGCAGTAAGGCTTACGCCATTCCTTTTTTGCCGGTCGGAAACTGCTCGAAAAACTCGGCTAACCTCCATTCACAGCCGCCGACAAGTCACTGATCGCCCAGTCACTGGTCAGAGGCTAGCAAGAGCATCAATCGATAACCCGATACATACTTGGGTTCATTAAGCCAGAATAAACGGTTTGGCACGTCTCTGATCACCAAGGTGTTGTCCAATTGACCAACCGTGTTGAACGGACAGTAAGGTTAGCGAGGGAAGCACCTTTCGCGATGCAAGAGGGTGTGACACTTGACCTTCAAGCCGGTGAACGGCTGGCACATCAACTTCGCTGTCGTGACCAAAGTAAAAGGTCTCACCCGATACTCGATAAATGGGTGGAGTATGATACGGGGTAAGTGGTGTTTTTGATAGGTCGGGCTAAAAGAGCTGGATTAAGATGGAGCCCTGCACGAAATTCGTGATGCCATCTGTGTCTACGTACCAACGGGATCTATGGCTCGTCGGCCAGTTCAGGGGTGCGCGCATTCCGTCTTTCTTGGATTTCTTTCCACACGACACGCAGCGGTGGAAAAACGCACTTCGCTAATAGTATTATCCGGAATGAACATCGAAACTATCGAGGTGAAGAGGCCGCTATGGTGGTGTCGTCGCCCTTGCCTTAATGGGAGTGTCTCCATCTTTTTGAGCTCGATGCGTACCCAGTGGCTTTGGCACCTGCAGGCCTTACGCGTTGTCGGAAAAGATTGGGTAGGGCGAACAAAAATAGAAATGGTGGTCGCAGAATGGGATGATCGGTATATCGTGACCAGGCCGTATGGTATGGCAGTGAGGAGAGACAACTGGAGCATGTCAGACGGAAGGTTGGAGAAAAGGGGACGAGGTACCCCTTTGACGGCAACCGGTGGTTTGTCCCTTGCAGGTGAAATTCCAGGATACGCTTATCGCCCGTGCGTCGCATACCAGCCATATGACGATTCACGAGCGAACATGATGCTTGGGTGCGTCAGCAGAGGAACAATTCACGGTGTGAGGAAACGAGACAGCGACACACTCACTGCTGATAAAGTCAACATTGGGAGGGGGTTGGAAGGCACCCTCTGATTGCAAGCCACGTGAATCAAGCAGAATGCCTTATGGAACAAAAAATGGACATACATGCGCACGTTGGCCATTTTTACTGTAGAACGTCGGTCCTACCAAAAAGTCGAGATGCTTGCGAACCAGTAGAGCCACCCTCATCTCGACGTACGGTATATCGCCATACGCATTGCCCTGATCCTCACCGTCTTCGAAATAGATCCGCGACCGCTGGTACCTCAGTAGATCCGATATCATCGTCAAACTTTGCGCTCAACCAAAACCAAAAACCCGCAGTGAGCGGGTGAGTGGAAATGCTCTTGGGGCACCAGGCCGTCTAGTCTTTGTTGAGCCAAATGTGGCGTGTGTGATCGAGAGAACATGAATAATATTGCGAGGTCCGAGGATACCGTCAAGCCCATCAGCGCTGGGAAAGTGTTGTGATGGTAGAAGCACGGGCAACGTCAACGTGACACACGCCGTGTACCTTTACGAACAGTCCGAGCAAGCAAGGATGTTAGATGGTGCGCGTTCGAAGGCGAGAGAAAGTATACGGATGATCTTGATGGAAGGCACAACATCAGCTGCAGCTCAAATCAGCACGGACGAAGGTGAACGCGTACGTACCTTGGATAACCACCGACGGACAGGCGCGGACGAGCTGACGTTGGCTAAACAGGTACAGATGAGTCTTTCCCTGCGTTTGCATATCAAGACCAAATTTAGTCAGCGTGAATCGCGGGAGATATGGAGGACATACTGTGGTCCAACAGCGCCATGCTGTGTCACTCGCACCCCCACCGTCTCATCCCGCTCGTGAACGGGTCCAGAACAACGTGGAGCGCAGCCCCATCACAGCGCTGATCGAAAATTGGAGACATGCCTGTCCCACCGCGAGTTGCCGCGTTGTAGGCAAGCGGCTGCGCGGGCACGTGACATTCATCAGGTCCTAGTGTCACGTGATGAATGCTTACCCTGATTTGGGTATGTCACTCACGTGCCCGCGCAGCCCGATAAACGCGAACGGTCCCCGGATTATGTATTGAATTAATTACAAGTAATATTATTTACATGTCAAAATCGCTCGAAAAAATCGTTTACGATGACATATGAATGACGTGTGACTCGATACCGCGAGTGTCTCCAGACGTTCTGGGAAGCGGTCGGTCGCGGGAGTGTCCGAAGTTAAGACACCCCGCTTTCTAGAACGTTTGGTTCGAGACTAACCAAAAGACGGCCATCTCGTAAAGGTAAAAGGTTATATCAAACTCGGAAAGTGCCGCCTGGCACAGTCTGGTCGAGTCCGACAAGAAACTTAACAAGACCCACCCGAGGGGTGCAAGAAACCTTGTCAAGCAAGGTGCCAAGCAAGGTGATCACGATCGTGAATACCGGAATTCAGGTGATGGGCACCGCTGACAAAGGACGAAATCGCGGTCAACGTAAATGGGAATAAGGCAAAGTGGGAAAACACACCTAGCGGAAACACGTAGCTCAACACCCACGCGACTGTGCTCAATGCTCAAAGCGCTGTATATTGTATCCGTCGCCAACGCTTGCAAAAGTGTCGCGTTGTCCCAGAAAACGAACGCCAAGCTGCCCAACCATCTAATGATGGGAACATAGATGAGACACGAAGTGAGGACGGACATCCAGAAAATAAGACGGATGTTGACAGAAGGATGCGTGTTATTTACCCATGCTGGGATGGTCATCTATCAGAATAAATGCATTGGACGGAGAGTAGCAGATGATGGAGAAGGACTGACAAATGAGAAGTTTGAAGTTTGAAAGCACGAATCCGACAAGGTGTTGAATAGTAAGTACTCAGTGGTTGGGAAACCAGCTGACTCAGGTGTCTACTAACTACGAGACGAAACGAATGTACTACGTGATTAGTAAGCGGTGGCTGTACGACCGCACCGTATGGAATAAATCCAACACTCCCCCTCAAAGGTGTGGGTGTATAGTAGTGGGAAGGAAGGAAATAAAAAATAGTAAAGAGGAATGGTACTTAGCAATAAATGCTCCATTAAACGAGTAGTTTTCGCGTCCGAAGAGCATGTTCGGCGCGTCTCGATAGTGTGCGCGCGCGGTGTCCATATATGGTAAGTCGCGACTGACTGCACTCTCTAGGTGTACGCGTTGGCCTCGATCGACTCTGGTGGTACCGTCTTCGCGTATTGCACCCTGGGATCTCTTCCACATCGCCTATGGTCCATGTACATCGTGTACAGCGCGTCCGATTCGCCCGATTCGGCCTCGGCGCGGTTTGGTGACCTGGTGAGTCCCTTTGGTGGTATTGACACTTTTAGGTTTCGATTTGAGTCGTCCTCGGCGACGCGGTGGGTTGGCGTGGTAGGTAGGTCGTCTGGGATGTTGGGTAGATGGCATGGACGCTTCAGGTACCCCCGTCGTTGTGCGCTCGCGCTTTCCGTGCTGACTCGACTTGTACTCAGCTAGCGCGTCCGTTTCGACTCGTTTCGAGTCGCGGCGTGCTGCGCTCGTTGCGGCGCCCTTTCTGCCACCTCTCCCATTTATGTGGACGCCATCCGCATCCGCTTGGCGCTTGCAATCGCGCTCGATGTCCCTGCTTGCCTCCTGGACCTCTATGTGGCCTCCTGGCCTTTTACCTCGACATAGCGCGCTCGTTTCGACGTCGCGCTCGTTCCCGTCGCTCTCAGGTTGTGTCCCATCGTATCCGCCGCCTTCGACAATGTTTTGGCGGTCCGAATCGCCCTCGACGACTCTCGACATCTCCAGTGGACCTATATAGGCTCCTGGGTCTCTGCCTCGACGTAGCGCGTTCGCATCTACGTAACGCTCGTTCTCCTCGCTCTCTGGACGTTCTGGGGTGCAGTGGGACTCGCGTTGCACGACCGCTTCGCGTCCCGGCTGGTCTAGCTCGACTGGAGTCCTTTCTGGTGATCCCTCCTCTTCACTCGGCTCTGACCTTTTGCGCTCGAGTTCTGACGCGTTTAGTAGCTCGTTTGGATCGTCCCTGGTGTCCTCGTGGCGTCTGGATGCTCCCGACGTGTCCGCTTGGTCGCCGGTAGGTACGTCGTCACAGCTCGGATATATTCCTCTCTCCCCCTCGAGCTTGACGCATTGGGGTTCACTGACGCGTCCTGACCTTTTATAGGGCTTCTTCGGCATGTTACTAGGGCCCTCGACACATCTCGACACTCACGCTCTGTCCGCTTCGACTTTGGTAAGTTCCGGCTCGAAGCTCGAACTCTCACTTCTCACCCCCTCGAGCTCGATGCTCTGGGATTCGCTCGCGCGGTTCGCGGCTTCGTCAGGTGGCTTAGGCGGTATTGGGCAACCTTCAGGTGAGTCTTCGACTTCCGCTTCTCGACGCTGATCGTTTTCTTCGTCAGCTGTCGTCGGTTGTGCGCGTGCCCACACACTTCCTCTCTCCCGCTCAATCGACGCTTCACGGTGCGTCGCGGGTATGTCGGGTACGTTCATGGGTTCGTCAGGTGGTTCTGGGGGACCTTCAGGTACGTCGTTGACGATCTCTTTGTCGCGCTGATCGTTTTCGTCAGCTCTCGTCGTCGACTGTCCACGCGCTCTGCTGGGGTGTGGTTGGTGTTGAGGCCGCCAACTATGATGATGGTAATCCATGTGACAGTTATGATGAGAAGAACGAAGAATGATGCAACTTGAAATACGATGTTATCTACAAGGTGGACAAGCCTGAGGGGAAAGATGAGGGATATGGTGATCTGTAGCACCGAAATACTCGAAATCTTCCAATTCAATCAAGACATCCGCACCATCAATGAGTCGATGTGGTTTGTACGCATGCGATGGTTCAAGAAGTGGATGGGTGACCATGAAGGAATCCGGGAGACATTGTAAGTAATCATAATTCTCAAGCTCGAATACACCAAGACTGATGGCTCCTTTCAGCGTGAGTGTTAATGTTCAGTTGTGGGAGCCAGAGGAATATGTATTAGACGACAGTCAATTGCCGAAGCTTTTATGTCCTGGGTGGATTCAAGGTCACTTGGCGTTGAAGCTGGTCACTGCAGGCGAAGCACGAGTGAAAGTTTGGGCAACGGTTGACTTGGTGAAGATAAGTCCATGTGTTTACTTTTAGTGACGTTGCATTTTAATTTGCGTGCAGTGACTAGATAGGACAGTGTTTTTTGTACACTCTACATACCAAAAAGATTGACTACGAGACCTATTGGTACCACCCGGCGATCAAGAAGCTGTGGGGGTGATGTCCTGAGCCTTGTCGCTGGCAGGTGTGTACTCGGTCTCAAACCATGCTTCCAGTTCAGCTAAGTAGACCTTTTCTCCTCTTGATAGGTCGTCATTCTCTGATGAACGTGCGTAGAAACCCTCGAGCCACTTTAGATCTGACTCGGCGACCTTTTTGGATGAATTTTGCACAAGCCAGCCTGGGATTACCATGGAACGAAACGGAATTGACCCTGTTGGAGAATCTGGATAGCAGTTGGTCATCTTTACTGGGTGTGCTTTGAATACAGCTTTGTGAATCTCTTTTCGTGAGTTTACTTTGTGGCACTTGGCCGGTGGGTCAGGGTTTTGACCATCTGCAGGTTCATTTGGGGTTGCTGTTCGACGATGGATGGCATCGAGGACACATAAAAGAGCAACGTACTGTTAACAAGGTTGCCAGTGGGTCATTCATCCGGTTTTTGGACATAAACAGACTTACATCAAGCGAACGCCAGCGTAAACCAATGGCCATTTGAGAACCCTTTCCGATGTTTTGGTTTCGCCGTTGTTGCTTCGAATTGTCACTCAAGTCTTCTTCGACACAACTCGAGTAATCTGAGCCGAAATCAGTGTCAATCATTGCTGCAACACCCTCAACTCCATAGGACACTTCGAACTCTTCAATTGCTTCACGGCGTTGAAGCGCAGTCTAAATAATGATATGTGAGTTATTGTAATTTTTATTGTAAGAAGTACTGACAGTTACTCGTCTACCACATCGCTTCCCATCAGTTTGCTTCTTGGCATACCTGTGAGACTTTTCGGGGCTGATATGAGTCTTGTATTGCTCAGCAAGGTTACGGAAGTAGTCCTTTGTCATCATCGTGATGACTTGCTCATCGAAATCTGCTTCATCTAGAATACCTGCACCTTTCTCTCATTTAGCCTGTGGAGCAGATGAGTGAGACTCGTCAGGTGGGTAAAATGCAAGTACTTAACACACCTTCTCATTTCGCATGACACAGTCAACATATCCTTCTGCCAGTTTGGTCGATGTTTTATCCCATGACCTTGCATACTGAACTAATCCTTGTTCACTTACAAAGCTGTCAATCAAACACCTTGTTTCCATCAGTGACCGTTGTGCTTTGCGCTGACACGACCCTCGTCGCTGGTTTTCCTCAAAGTACCCATCCGGGACCACTTTCCTCCAATGAACGAGGACGAATATAAGACCTGACTATCAACAGTTCTCGGTGAAGATCGTCAGTGTAATGTGCATACGTGCTCTCCTCGTCCATCTCCTCGCTCAGGAATCCAAGGCGAGAGGGAAACCTTGTCCCGAAGTGTGCATCAATCAGACATTCAACCTCGACGAGCCCTACAAAGTAACAAGAAGGCCTGCACGGGATACGCTTGAGATTGGACAAGTCGTTCCGTCATCCGAGTATGTACTCAATCACTCGAGTCTTCGCTCACCTTACACGATCAAGAAGATCAGATTACACATTCAAGGGTACCAGCAACAACCCGCTGAGTATGTATGCTAAGTTGCTAACCCCGCCCCTTATCACATTCATATGTTGAAGGTACGTGAACCTGTGGAGCCACATCTTGAGATATACACACCACAGTGTCACGTAGTCGGACAGTGTTTTCAAGGTTGATGACAACCGCGCTTTCAAACATGATCCTGGACTCACCCACCCCAGATGCAGCAATGCTGGACCGCCGAGACCACCTTGTTTAGAAAAGCAACCGGGTAGATTACATCTCTCATGACATGCTCAATCCTCAAACTCCGAAGCTGCGTTCTCGAGATTGCTTGTCCAGTGCCAGAGGTGGAAACATGTTTGGAAGGAGATGCCGATGCCAAAAACAGGTATTGGGCATCTTCAAGAGAATGGTAAACAGTTTGACTGATCTAACTCATCCATGCATTCGGGACTATTGTATCATCGTATTGCAAAACTGTACAGTATTCTCGGGGTTAGTGTCTCTGTCTGCTCCACTTCAATGTTTGCAGGACTCCTTATTGTTTCTCAATAGGACAAAAGATATTCTAAGTAACTTGGTTCAATCTACATGCCCAATGTAACAGTGCGTTCTTCTTTAAGCCGCCGGCCCCAAAGGCTATGGTTTCTGAATCCTCCATAAGTGATTGGGATTGGATAGTCATGCACGCAATCACCGATGAAAAGCGAGATGACGGGTGCGGAAACGTGCCATCTAGACCAACTTTGGGGACAAGGGGGTCTAGGGGTTCACTGAGCCACAGCCTCCAGCAGGTCATTGACGGTCTCGAGCGTGTAATCTCCCCTATGGGTGCTTATCTTGAGCCCAGAGACGAGATCGCCATCACCAGTCACTCGAGAGATTCCTTTGCATTTCGTGCTGCCTAGTGCGAGGATACTGTCTGCTGGGAACAGGAAGGATGACCGAAATTTTCTTAAGAGTATCTGTGTTGTTGTACACACACGACGGCATCCGACAATTCCCCAGACCTCGACGGGTTGAATGCTGCAGTGGATGCAGTCAGGATCTCGGCGACAGATAATGGTTTCGACCCTGAGAACTTTCTTTGAGTCGACGATGTCCACACAACCCTCTGATTGGGATATCCGCTGAAGAATGGAGTACACATCTGCCTTGATGATTAGTAAAGACCACTCCTTGAAAACGCGCCCCAGGTTGGGGTTACCACTAGTCGCGTGTTTGGATCACCATGAACGATAATGTATGGTACACGTTCTCCATACTGAGGCTCGCCATTTTCATCCTGCAAGATCCTCCGTGCAGTCACTTCCACACCAGGTGGCAGAGGACCCTTGTCGCCATCGACAGATCGCTTGAACCCTGCCCACCAGGTTGACGTAGACGATGCCATCCTGACTTCTCTGGCGAATATGAAATCCTGTTGCGCAACATTTTTGACCACGTTTTGTAACAGTAACTCTTGACCTCACTCAAGCATTGTGTACGAGGCAGAATGTAGGATGAACATTGAGCAAGAATCGCGATGGGCATGACGCACCTGAGACACGTCTCGGTTGTTTTCGCCTGCGCCGGTACGCCGTCACGTCGCAGTTTTGATACTCTTGGCATCAAACATCGGTTCCATCTCGTCGGGCATCTCGTGTTTGAACCCGACATAGCGCTTCTTTTCCATGAACACACACAGCAAGTACACCTTGAGAGCGCCATGAGCACGAGTCTCTTTGTGACATGCCACTCACGACGCCTTTCCGTCGTGTCGATGAGGGCGATGGCCTGTGTGGACACTGTCGGTTGACCTACGCATAAGCACACACGTACCTTTTCGAGCGTTTCCAGATCTGGAAAAATACTGTCTGCAATCTCGGCAGGCATCCGTCCCGAATGTCGCATCCATGTAACCGTGCGTGATATTGACAATGTACTTGAGTCCGAGCTGCCCCAATATGCGACTCAGTGCCTACAGGCTACGATGCGATTGTCAAGCCGAGAAATAACACATGAGGCGACGGGCAGACTTTGTCACATTTGACGCTCTTCATGGCCTGTTTCACTATGATGCGCGTGTCCAATAGCTCCGTCAACATCCAACCCAACAGGCCTTGTCGAACGCTAGGCTCGACATACAAAATCCTGTTGGGTGCAACTACCAACACATCGAGTGAACCGACCGACCGGTGATACGATCCTGCAACTTCTCCAGTCCAGGAGCCAAGTCCAGTTCCGTCGCCCCCAGCTTGTTCCATCCCTGAAAAACGGCCGTGCGACCGAGACACGTCGAGTAGCAATTGTATGCGATCATGACAGACGGGTAGAGCGATTGAAAGTGCAGTACAAGCAGAGGGTCGTTGTAGAACGCGGAGAGTGGCTTCATGATTAGAAGCATCCATTCTGCAGCGTTGTCTGCCGACCTGCGATGTCGTTGGTCAGTCAGTGTTTCGGGACGAGCATGAAGGGCACAACACACGTCTTGTTTACTCGGCGAAAGAAGCACGAAACTCCCCAGCTTGGCGATGCAAAACAAGAAAGACACTACTTTGAACTGAGAATCATGGCTGATGACGGAGTAAAAGTTGACTCCAAATACCAGCGCAAATTTGCTGTTGTTGACCTATCAGTTGTTCGCTATGGTTAAAAAATGGAGGACTTGTGTAGTTTTCATCGTCGTTTCTGCTTCGTCGTCCACAAGTGCCAACATGAGTAGGTCCAACCGCTCACCGTTTATGCAATAGATGGAACGCCACGGTCTCAAACATATAACATCCTAGCGTCTGCTCGCTGCGCATAATCCGCCACACATTGAATACATGTCGGCCAGTAACCTTGAACATCGTCATCATCCTGACACTCCATTGGTCAGTCCCACTCCACACTAAGGTGGTCGGTGCGCATGCCACCTGTTCTGCAACGTCGAGTCCTGCGCGCATGAGCATGGCATCCGCATCGTCCAGCTGTAAGTTTCTTACCATATTGATATCCACGGGCAGAGGTATCCCCAAGACGCAGCTTGCACCTCCCAGCCCACAAGATATCTGGGTCGACGTCAACGACTATGCCAATCAGTTGGTTAACGAACTCCAATTCTTCAGAGAGTGCTTCAAGGGAACACAAATGACGAGGATCCAATTGCGGATTGTTAACGACAAGAATGCCCCTGGTTGCCAGTGAGAAGCTGAGAGGGCGTCACTCGTGCCACTATAACATCACTCATTCGACTGTTAGATATCTAGTAGCTGTATCAGCCTGGATGGGGTGAAAGTAAGCGTCAGGGGTACTCATAGCATGACAATAATAACAGGGAGTTCGACATGGTAGTAGACTGTATCGCAAACGGTACTATCCCAGACCTGGGCAGGATAGCTGAAGTCCGTTGTCACCCGGGATCAGTACTTCAGTACTTCAGTACCGGCGATAGAAGTCCATACGTTCAATCACTGTGATCGGCAATGGTCCCTTCGCATTGTCCGTTCCATTGGTGTGCTGCCGCCATTTGGCACACAGGCCCTGCGTAGGCTTGGTGGTTCCTCTGACCAACGTGGACATACGTACTCAGAGTCGTTATGCAAGCTCGGAGGGCTGGATTGGAGTACCTTAAAATCCACTCGAGTCGAACCAGCCCGAGCTAAGTTACAAGAGATTATTGAGCTATTGGATTTCAATAGATGCGCTCGTATAATTCATAGGTATTTCTCATGAGGTGTTGGACTCCTCGCCAGTATTGGGGGATTGGGTTGGGAGGACGTCATGAACTCTGAGTCGTGCCGACGACCCAAGAGGGACGTTGGAAGGTATTGTCTCGGGGACACACAGTTTTCCTTGACAAACCTGCCAGGTTTGTCTTGTAAATTGTCCATGATCATTGTATGTTGCATCTTCCACGCATGGGTATGAAACGATCTACAAAACAAATACCTCTTTGAGTGGTTCAGAGAGTTTCTCAGGTATACTACTCTGTATCAGCGGAGAGTAACTCCCACTCCTCAGAAGCTGAGCAAGAAGTACCAACTTCGGCCGATGCACCTTCTGGGGATACCTGGGACGTTTCATCTCCTGGTCCACCTCCTGGCTCCCTTGACGGCGAGAGGATGGCCGGGACATCTAAGAACCGACCAACTGGATCACTGAGATACCTCCGAAACGCGGTATCAATCTTCAACAAGGGATCCTGGCCCTCCGGCAATGATTCGACGCGAATCATATTCGCCATCAAGGCACCGAGGCACTTGTTGCCCAACTTCCAATTCTCTTCGTGGCCTTTACCAGGAACAAGAGCCTGACGGCATGCCTTGTGAGTCAAAAAGCGGGCCTTCTTCTCACCGCACCCAACGGCATCGACTCTGAGCCATGCGTCCAACGGTCGATCGTGTTTACGAGGCTTGCCATCGTCATACCGAAGGCTGATCCAGATCAGGACCCATATGAACGACTCCGCGTCGTGTTCGTATGCGTGTGTTATGTGGCCCTGAAGAGCCAGGTCGTCAAGGAGGTTCAACGCCATGAACGGGACCGTGCCAGTGCGTTCGGTTCCAGTAGCGCTCTGTCGGGTCGACGCCAGATCGAAGTCGTTCAACACACCCACGATCTTCCCATTGTCTATACGGTACATCAGATTTGACGGGCTGACGTCTCGGTGGTAAACCTCCTTCTCCCAGAGGGCACGGTGACCTTGATTGAACAAAGTAAACGAGCTGATCCAAATCAAGGTAAGGACTCACACTGCACCGTCTCCCACCATGCATGCAAGAAGTCGCGCCCGGTGAGTTCGGTGATGGGTCTCAATTTTCGAAAGATGATCAT